>JACEIK010000872.1:0-35736 GCA_018107945.1 Datura stramonium
AAATTTATCAACTTTTCTTCGTCTTAATCGAATCAAAAGGTATGTTCTTGAACTCAACTTCAATTTTTAGCTAAAATTTCGGTTTTTAGCATGTTTATGACGAATCCATGCCCATATCAATAAATTGAGCTTAAATACATTTGGGTTGTTGATTATTGTTGTTCGCAGTATCGTTGTGATCATATGAACTCGTTAATTGCATGCTTAAATGAATTTTGTGCTAAATTGTGGGTAGGGATGGATTGTGAAGTTGAAAAATCGAATTGAGAAGAGGAAGTGTTGAAAAAAATTGTGGGTTGTGCATGTTGGGTGAATTGTATTGTGCATGCTTAGCATGTTGGGTGAATTGTATTGCATGCTTATCGTGGTATACTTAAGAAATGATGCAATTTCTGGAGGTGCAAATTGGGTGAAATTCCAAGAACTCATCAAATTACATGAAAATCGGTAATCTTTAGTTGAGTTAGGGAGTTTCTTATTTCTTCTTTGTTTTTCTTTAGCTTCTAATGCCATATAATGAAACGGGTATCGATAAGAGTGGGCGGAATGAGCTGCATTTTAAGTCTCGAGTAGTGCACAGAGGTTATGTGCTGTCAATTTAAGAAGCAAGTATGAAGCTTATTTTTGTTTGTTGTTTCTCTTTGTTTAGTCGGTTTGTGATTTTTTCTATCTTTTTTGTAAATATGGAATAAATATGTTTGGCCGTTTTACAATGAGCTAGAAACTAAGTGTGGGTATTTGGTAGCCAAAACCCAACCTGGGCCAAAAGCTAAATTGAAATCGACTAACATGGGTACCGTCTCCGCTTTCTTCGGCGTAAACCATGTCTAGCGCAGACAAAGGAAAGGGCGCATCAACATCAAAGTACGGAGAAAGATTAAGACTGGAAAGCAAGAAACAAGAGACGTATAGCCTACACGGCCGCCACATGGAACAAGACGGTGACAGATTTAGGAAGAAGTGGTACACCAAGCACAAAGAGAACAAATACTTCCCCGAGGAACACATTGCACGGAAACCCTTGGCACAAGAGTTCCCCCGATGGTGCACAGATCATGCCGCGCTACGAAGCTTCATTTTCACCGAGCCCAAAGAGTGCAACCCGCACTGAACCGAATTCTACGCCAATTGGAACCCATATCAGAAGTCACACCATCAAAATAAGGGGCCAAATCGTCACATTGAGCCTCTACCACCTCAATGCCATCATAGGGGGCGCAAAATGGCGTACGCTCATGTACTCCGACAGCCGAACATCACTCCACCCATGCGATATCGACGACATTATGGAGCCCGTCTACGCGCGTTGAGCCGTTATAAGGAGCAGTGGCTACTATCGACGCCTATGCATGATGAATAGGGAAGCTGCACATGGCTTAAGATCGTTGCTCTCGTTTGATTCCGGGGCATGACAGAGGACCGTGATCGCATGCTTGGTATACGCCTTATGAAAGGGATCGAGATCAAATGCTGGGGGCGTGATCATTTCCGCCATGAAGAGGCCTGATCAAACATCAGTAAGTACTGTGACGATTTCATGTCACGACGACGTTCCCCGAGAGGCCTTGAGGTCGAGGAGGAGGCCGAGATTTGTATCCCGCTAGACGGAGCGCCACAGGCTACTCATGTAACAAAAACAAAGGCACCCGACACCACTCATGGGCCCGTCCTTACATTGGCCGAGCGACATGCTCTGACGAGCCGCATATGTCCCCGCATGTTCCGGATTTAATACCCACTTCTCGCATAAAGGAGATCATGACGAGGACGAGCTGTGGCAGCCGACTTGGATTACCCATTTGGTGCAACGCCAGTGGCACTATATCGGTGGGCCCAAATTTTTGTGGAACCTACAGAGACACGCCCTACCTGACGAGAAGACACGTCGCGAGGATTCCGACGTTGGGCTCTGAGAGGATGACGGTGAGACTCCGATACTGGGACGAGGCGCAAAGACTCGATGAGGAAGTGAAATACTTGACCGATCGGGGAGTTTCACAACCACCTTTTATCAGACTGTATGAACACCGACGTGTTCGATTCTAAGTGTAGTGGGAGTAGTTAGGTGCCGAAATTGCCTTTTCGTGTATAATATAACATGTCTCCTTGCTTTTGTTGTCGTGTTGGTTTTTAATTTGACTCGTTTTATTTTTATGTTCATCGATTGTGAATATTGTTAGAAATTGTCAGGTGTGGGCCAGGAATGATGTTACTGCATAAATAGCCTTGTTGAAATCATCGACCATTTTTTAAAATTTTTAGTTTTTTTAATTTTTTCATAACTATTTTTCTTTTGGGTTTCTGAGTTTGTTTTGTTTTGCCGAGAAGAGCCCCAATAACCGAAGTCAGAAATAGTGACCCTTCTCTATGATGGATGGATGACGCACCGCCTTAAGGAAAGGTAGTCGAGTAGGAGTAGTATAGTTCGTTTTATTTTTATTTTTAATTCTTCGTTAGTTAATTTTGTGGATTTTGAGTTGGATTGCCGGTTGTATCCCAGTGCATGTTAAGGCCCAATGGCTCCGACATCCTGCCATGCGGTTGTACATAATAATTATATAGCAAAAGATGATTCGTAGAAAGCATGCAAATTTCTGTACATAAGACACTTGTGCCGTAGAATTTGATTCTATGTGATTTGAGGCTTAATTTTGAATTTGTGATTAGCCGATTAAAGATTCTCATGAAGTCATCTGAATCTAGAAAGCATGTGTAATGAGTGTATAGCGAGAATTGGTTATTCCATGCTATTGTTGATTGTCTAGAACTTGCCTGCCGTGTGTACTAAACTAATAAGGAAGGGTAAGCTGTGTAGAAAATGATGTAGGCATTTTCACAACCAAAATTTTCTTGCTTTTTCTTTTCATATCCACTCAAGATTAAACTCCAGTCGCCTCACGAGCCTTTTAACCTTGATAAATTTTTCTTTTCGATTTTCCCTTGTCAAAAGGGAAGGGAACTAAGTGAGCCCCTTCTTTTCACCGGCCCTTAGGCCGAGGTCGAAACTCTTAAGCGCTCGAGAAAAGTATAATTTTCCCATGGTGTCAAAGAGTGAAGTGATAAAAAGAAAAGAAAAGTTATGAAAAAGAAAGAAAGGAAAAGTAAGAGTCAAGGGTGAAATAGCTGGGATCTGAAGGAAAGAAAGTTGTTTAACTCAATTTTCCCTTCGTGTTCGGGTGTGTTAAAGAACAGTGGGTGATAAATATAAAAATAAACCAAGGAGGAGGGAGGAAGGAAGAAAAATGCCGGAAGTTGATGGGATGTGTGAAAAGCGCTTAAGGAAGCCGGGTTACTATTATTGGTTAGCCCAACATATACTAGTTCCGTAGCTTACATTACAACCCGTTAAGTCCTACGTGATCTTACATCACGATCCTTTATATTAGTGGAGTAGCACACTAGAGGCAAGCCTACGGGTCATGACGCAATGTATGTGAATTCGTTTGGGAGAGTTGTTAGAAATGGTGTACATATAATTCCGACATGGATTTCCTTAAAGTTCATGTGATTAAAACAGGGAATCTCTCCTAGCAAGGCGAGGGCACATGTTTGATGATAGAATACATCTTGCCTGGAGCATTCGTCAGCTAATATGCATGAGTTTGCCGATATCGAGAGTTTCCATTCTGTGCTAAAAAGTCTTGATTTATTAAGGTCGTGGTAATAATGATGCTATGCATGCTTCTTGATGATTTGCTTTAACACACCTGGATGGACCGTAGCTTGGACCTGCCGAGTATAAATAGCCATGAAGGGATATCAATTGCATGAGTCAGGAGGAATATTGTTCGAGGACTAACAAGATTTTAAGTGTGTAGAGGGTGATAAGGGGCATATTTATATGCCAAATCGATACTCACAAATGTATAACTTTAGTCTTGTTTGTCTAATAAATTGTGTACATTCTCATGTAAATTGTATGGAAGTGTGAATTTATACTAACCAACATGATTAGCGTTGTTTTGTAGGAAAAAATACGCGTTTGTTGATGAAAATGACATGTTGGGAGAAATCAAGAAGAACCCTGGTCGAAAGCAAGTGAAGATGGTGAAGCGAGGATGACAAGTGGCTCCGCGATGGAGCCGTGGCACGCTATCATGAGATGTTTCGCCTAATGGAAATCCTAGCTACCCAAAGAAGGTTGGCGAATGTGCCATGCCACGCGGAAGAATGGTTTGGAATGGTGGTGATGGGGAGAGGGTCTGCACTGCACCCGTGGCACGTTGGCCGTGCTCCGCGATGCACGCCGTGCCACGTTGGTAGCAATTACCGCGACAAATTCCAGGGCTTTCGTTGCACCGTGTCACGGGAGGCAAAAGGCTCCGCGATGCACGCCGTGACACGCTGCTCGTTATTCCCATAAATTTATCCCAGTATAAATAGAATAATAGTGTCACTTTTTATTCTCACTTGGTGGAGCAAGAACGTACAAGCAACATTGAGGACGAAAATTCTAAGGTTCTTCTCATCTCTTCTTCTTTTCAATTGCTTCAGATGATTTTTAATACTTGGTTCCTAGGATGATTAATCCACAAATGAGTACTAATTTTGCCGAGGTTGTATATGAACTTTGTGTTGCAAATGTACTATTGAATCGACGGCTTCATTTTCTTTTCTTCCATGGCTGTTCTATTTAATTTTTGTTCTACATTAATAACTGTAAATAATGTTAATATAAATCCAAAGTCCTATTTTCCCTAGCAGGCAAGAAATTGGAAAGTTAAATTAATAGGATATGATCTTTTCTTGGTTCGAGAATTGGGAATTGATTTACCTTCTGGATAGGAAGATACCCAAAGCCCATTAGTCACAAAAAGGGAACCCATTTATCGCCAGAACTTCAAATTCCTTCATCGTAATAAATGCAAGTGCAAAGGTTCAGCGATTTTAAGTCAGTTAAATACGAGAGTTTAGTCCATAGGCGTAGTTCCGACTAGCAATGTGAGGAAAAGATAAACCACGTGAAATCAACAGTTCATGTCTTCACATGTTCTTCAGAATCCTCCGCATGCTCTTAACCATTGTTTAGATTCAATAGTATAATTAGCTTAGTGTAGTATGAAAATTATATTCTCAAACAAATTATTTTCGTTACTCGTTGTCTTCACTGTATAGCTGTAGTAAATTAACGTTTGAAAGATTTCACCGCATTCCTATTTCGTGGCTCCGACAATCCTATTTCTTCAAAAGAGCCACTTATTACTTGTACGAATCTGCATTAATTCCCAGGTGCTCATCGCTGACCACTGGGTGTGACCATGACTCGTGGTCGCCCCCACGATCCGTTAGGCCACCCGTGGTCGAGATGGTTGAAGGAGGAGGATGGTCCACATCACAACTTGTCAAAGCACCACGAAGCCGGGCGGTGTGTCGCCCATGGTGACCTCTCTTGGTATTCTGCAGCATGAGGATGACTCGTGGGTCACCAAATGAGTGAAATAATGCCTAAAATACGAGTTTTCATCAAAAGAGGAAGTTTCTCCAGGTTTACGATAGGAAATTCTTATTAGGATGAGCCATACCTATTCGTAAAATGATACGACAACAGAATCATAAGGTGTGTTCTCAAAACGAGATGATTGAGTTTCAGGCATGCCACGCGTCCCGCTCAGAGGGCATCATATGGCATTCACATAACAAAAAGATATTACAAAGGTGGTTACTATCGACTCCGATTCACAAATGCTTATGACTTTGCCAAAGCTTCTCTATGATCAATGCCAACAAGAAGGAGGAGTGTCGTGGATACGAGTTACTCTCGACACCTATTTTAGAGGTAGAATTGTTCGATGCATGGGTATTGATTTTATGGGCTCATTTTTGAGTTCCTTCCAGGTTGAAATACATATTGGGGCAAAGCTTGATATCACGCCCGCCTCGGGGGTAAGGATCTGCCACCTCGGTGCCCTATTAGGACTCCGGGTCGCTAGATTACCGAGCCTAAGCACATCTAGTGCCTCGATCGGCTCTAACTCAAATTAATGGGATCAATCTGCCATATAACCGCCAGAATACAACCCCTACTCGACTAGCCTATAGCCACCGTACAACAACAACTAACCAGTAATCATATCGATATAAGGGAGCCTATACTAAGCCGACAAGGCCACCATGCCGACTAGTTACTTCTAAATCAAGATACGATGCTAAACAACTAAATACCAACAAGGTCACCACTACTAATTGGATAGGCCCCAATACCTACAACATAAACAACAATACTAAATAGCTAAACATACGTACGCCCCCACACGACCGCACAACTAACCACAAGGAGATATATACACAATCCGCAAGCATCTAAGAATAATGATAAGATGGCCTGGACAGGCCCCCAAGGATCACGGCAAAAATAAGATGTCCAAGTGATACTTTATAACTTAAATTAGTCTTGTTTATCTAAGTTATTTTATACATTTTCATGTAATTTTATATAAATGTGAATATATGTGCTAACCAACATGATTAGTCCGTGTTTTGTAGGTTTTAATGATTTTAGGAAATAAATAAAAGTTGGTAAGGAAAGGAATGATTCAAAACAACTGGCTAAGCTCAGAAGAGAGGCCATGGCAAGGTCAAGCCGCGCCAGCAAACAAGGCCACGCCAGGCGTGGTAGCCGCGCCACGCCATGCCACGCGAATGCCGTGCATGCGCGCAACGCAAAGAAGAAGGCACAAAGCAGCTAGCCACATTCGCGCCCGTGTCACTGTGCCACCACAGCGATGCGGGTTGTCATCGCTGGCCGCTAACGTGGCAGGTGCCGCCTAGGGTTCCAGTTTTCGCATTTTCCAGAAAGCTCACAGCAATGTGTCACGAGGCACTGCTAAGCACTCCGTGACACGCTGCTTGTTATTCCGAGAAAATTCCTACTAATATAAATAAAGTACACTTAGGTTTATTTTTACATATGTTTGATTTGGTGGCGCAAGAACGCAACATGTGTGCAAAATAGAGACGAAAATTCTTAGGGTTTTCTATCCCTTTCCTTTCTTTTCAATTGTTGGTATGATTACATCTATTTAACGGGCGTTTAATCTACAAATGAGTGAAGCACCACTTCTTGTCGAGGTTAGGAACAATTGTATTGAAAGGTGATTGTTGATCATTTGTTTTTTCCATCTTTCCTTTCATCGTTGTTCTATTAATTCTTGTTCTTACCGCATTGATATCTCGGCCAATGTTAATGTAAACTAAAAAGTCCTATTTTTTCACTCGAGAGAGCAATTTTAAACCTGGAAAGTTGTGAATTAATAGGATATGATCTGTTCTTTGTTTGGGAAAATTGAGAATTGATTTACCTTCAGATAGAAATATACCCGAAAGTCGTATTAGTCAGTGTGGAATCGGCTTTGTATGGCTAGAACATGAATTCTTCTCTTCACGTAAATGTAGGTGGAAGGTTCATGATTCTTAAGTTGGGTTAAATACTTAATCCATAGGCATAAGTTCCTTAGCAACCTGAGAAAAGATAAACCATGTTGTATCGATAATTAATTTCTTTACATGTTCTTTTTTTCTAGCCTCGCATGCTCACATTCATAGTTCGATCACTTTTATATTTATTTTAGCTTAGTATAAAAATTAGTTCACAAAAATTTAAAAACTTTCTTCACACCGTTGTCTTAATTTTTAGAGTTATAAAGAATTGACACTGGAGGTAATTTTTGCCCCGTAGTCCACCTCGTGGGATCGATCTTGGCCACTTGAGCAATTTACTACTTGTTCGACCACGTGCATTCATGCGTGTAGTCATCCGTACGCCCGAACAAGTTTTTTGGCGCTCGTTGCTTGGACCGGCAATTAGCAAAATTTTCTCTTAAGTGTTAGTTAACGACCTCCTATATAAGCACCGACAACGTGGTCTTGATTTTATTTTTCAATCTTTTTGACTTTGTTCTGGATACCCTTCGATGACATGGAACACAAATGGGTTTAATGGTGAATACTCATATTTTGACGAACCTTTCTCAATTTCGAGGACACCACCGGTGGCAACATTGTAACACATGCAACATATGTGGTGGTCAAGATGGCCATTGGGATGGCTGTCCAAATGCATACTCCCTCCCCAAAACCCCTACTATGATCCTTTTCCGTTGTTTTTGATGAATACAGTATGCCGAAAATGAGGATTTGGGACGCCAAGACCGATTAGAAGACATGCCGAAACAACTCGAGCAATCGGGGAAGTAATGAAGGAGGCAATGGCAACATTGATAAGTCAGAAAGAGGGAGAATGCGTAGGCTCTAAAAAGGACGAGCATTAAATTCACTGAGATTTATGGCCGAGGTCAAGCTTGTGATCAATCACAGTGACAAATGTAGGCTTATATTCAAGAGGAATTACAAACAGGAAGACAAGGGTGAATTTTCAATGAAGCCCGACATTTAGAACCTCGAGTGTCCTTTGACGAGCTCATACTTGTAGGAAATCTGCTCATGTGGAGCAAAGAGATAGAGTATACCCATTTGACACTACAAAGAGAGATAGATGTTGACGAGGAAAAAGGTATACAAGTAAGGAGGTCAATTACGTGCGCTTCGTAATCATGGCATTGGACCCCACTGAAGCATTTTTCTACTGAGTTTGGTTGACTTACTAGAAATGGAGTCTTCCGAGCTTATAGAGAAATGTCAAGAGGAGGACCAAGCCCCATATATTCTCGAAATTTGCCGTCCAATAGACAAAATGACTTCACTTACGTAAGGACCAATAAACATCGAGTAACATCTAATGCTTTTGTCTCCGAAGCAATTTTCACCACCACCCCGAGCTATAAAAGAAATTAGAGAAGAAATTAGGGGTGAGGTTTATATCCTCAAGGCGGAGGAAAAGCAAGGAAATATGATACGTCGTGCCGCGACGTAAAATTGTGTGCCGCTTGGGAGGCAACCCAAGGGTACCATGGATCCATTTTAATTTCTTGCATTAGAGTTGATTTTAATCTCTATTTTTCATCTGTTGTTGTTGGTGAAAGTTACAATGTATGGAGGGGAAGTATGAGTACCTCTTGGAGGAGAAGCTAACAAGCATGGAAGAGAAAAGTGTGGGGTTGAACACCACTTGTGCAAATTTGAACGAAAGCATGCCGTTAATAGGCCTAAAGGCCTGTGGGAGTATTTCTCACCCTTTAAATATTAATTTGATGCTATGAGGATCTAGCATGATTCAGCAGGGGGTGAGGGAAATTTCAAAATTTTTGTGCATAACAAATTGTGGGTGAATGTATGTTCAGGTGAAAAATTGGAGAATTTGAAAAATTTTTGTGAGTCAAGCATGAATTCATCACTCCGTTATTTTTCTTGTCTGCTCTTTTCCGCTGGGGTCTTTGAACCGAAGAATAAAATTTTTATCTATTTTTTTATTTTTATTTTTATTTGTCTGTATATAATGTTTTAGTCATAGATAGGGATTATTTCCACGATTGATGCATGATCACCGTCTTGAGGAAAATTAGTCGATAGATGTTGGGTTTTTGAAACCGTAGCTAATGGATGCTTGATGTTCTTGTTATGTGCTATATATGATTGCAAGATGCAAGTATGTTCAGTGTTGAAGCATGCAAGTGTATAACTTTGTTCGAGACACTTAGGCTCTTGAATTTGACTCAATATAATTGAAGCTTAATGTTTGAATTCGTGTGATTAGTCGAGTAAGAGTCTCGTTGAATGTGTCTTGAATTGAGCATGTGTCATGAGTGTAAGGTTTTTGAGTATTCTTATGCTATTGTGATTGTCTAGAACTTTTCTGGTGTGTTTATAAAATGAAATGAAGGATGTGAATTATAGGAAATGATTTAGGCATTTCTTTGAATTAACCTAAAATTTATCCCTGCTTTACCTACCTTGAGAAATTATTCAGTTAGCCCCGTTGAGCCTTGAGCCTATTCTTTGATAGCCGCAATATGTTTAACTGCTTTTCATTAACCTTGAATTTGATACCAAAGCTCCTAAGCGCTAAAGAGGAAAATCTGAAAGAGTAAAGGAGTGAGAAGAATGAAAAGAAAGGAAAAGTGAAAGTTGTAAAAGTTGAGAAAGGTCAAAGGTGCACTTGTGTGAAAATGGTTGATCATTAGTAAGGAGTAAGAAAAAAATTCATTAAAATTATTTATAAAAATCCCTTACTAATAAGCTAAAAGTGCCTGAAAGAAATGGGGAACGAAAAGAGGAAAAAGAAGACTACCAAGGATAAAAGGGAAGTAAGGGAAGGGAAGTTCGCACGAGGGTGTATGTATTAAAAGCGCTTAGGGGAGATAGTCACTATTATCGACTAAATGCATCTACCCATCACCACCGAAGTTACATTACAAATCCCAAAAGTCCTACTTGATCTTTACATTCATACATCCTTAAATTAGTGGAGTAAAACACTATGGCAAGCTTATGGGTCACGACATGATGCATGTGAATTCTGCAGAAGTGAGTGTAATTCTATTCAAGTACCTACACACATGTTGTGATGTAAAAATTGTTTTTGTATGTGAAATTGCAACTCTTTTCGTGAGGGCACATGTTTAATGAAGGAGGTACCTATACGGGACTTAATCGCCTGATTTGCATGAGTTTGCTAAGATCGAGAGTCGACTGAGGCAAGAAGTCTTAACATAGTTGTATTTCATTTTCATTGATCAAATCGTGCATGCTTGATTTTATTCTTAGCTTGTTATCTTAAATAATCATCATAAATAACTTAAATTATCTCGTTAAATTAGTTATGTGTGATTATCCATATTCATGAGATGTAAAAGGGTTGTTCGAGGACGAACAAGGTTTTAAGTGGGGTAGGTGATCACGGCAAAAATAGTGTCCAAGTGATACTTTATAACTTAAATTAGTTCATGATCTAAGTTATTTTATACATTTTCATGTAATTTTATATAAATGTGAATATATGTGCTAAACAACATGATTAGTCCTTATTTTCAGAGGGTTTTTTGTAATGATTTTAAACTAAATCAGGTTGGTATGGGAGTGGAATGATCTGGCAACGGGCTAAGCTCCGCAAGGAGAGGCATGGCAAGGCCGCCACGCTGTGCAGCCAGGCCACGCCACGGCGCGTGCCTAGCCGCGTTACGCTAATGCCAGTATGCGCGCAACGCAAAGAAGAAGGCACAAAGAAGAAGGCCAAGCGCCGTGTCACGCAGGCTACCCGCGCGATGCGGGTTGCCATCACGCGCTCAGCAATAAGTGGACACGCCGCCGCGCCAACGCTACAGGTGCTTCAGTGGTCGAGTTTTGGGCATTTTCCACAGCCTGTTTGGGCCGTGTCACGGAGGCAATGCTCCGCGTTGCACTTCGTGACACGTTGCTTGTTATTCCGGAAAAAATTCCTACTAATATAAATAAAGATTCCCAGTTTATTTACATATGCCGACTCTGCGGAGCAAGAACGTGGCTTATAGGCAACAGAGGAATAAAATTTAGGTTTTCTCTAACTTTCTCCTTTTTTTCAATTGTTTAGATGATTTACACTCATTTAACGATGTTTAATCTACAAATGAGTGGCTAAATCTACTTCTTGGGCCGAGGTTAAACAATCGTATTGAAACGTAATTGTTGATCATCCTGCTTTTTCCATCTTTTCTTTCATGGTTGTTCTATTAATTCTTGTTCTTACCGTACTGATATCTCGGCCAATGTTAATGTAATCCACGTCCGCTTCACTCGAGAGCACGAAACTGGAAAGAGCTGAATTAATAGGATATGATCTGTTCTTTGTTTGGGAAAATTGAGAATTACCACCAGATAGAAATATACCCGAAAGTCGTATTAGTCAAGTGTGGAATCTATTTGTATGGCTAGAACATGAATTTCTTCTTATCACGTAAATGTAGGTGGTTCATGATTCTTAAGTTGGGTTAAGTACGAGAGTTTTAATTCAAAGGCATAAGTTCCGACTAGCAACCGAGAAAAGATAAAACCATGTCGATCGATAATTAATTTCTTTACATGTTCTTTCTAGCCTCAAAGATGCTCATATTCAGTTCGACTCACTTGTATATTTATTTTAGCTAAGTATAAAATTAGTTCACAAAAGATAAAAACTTTTCTTCACACCGTTGTCTTCATTTTAGAGTTGGGCAAAAGAACACACTGAGGTACTCTTGCCCCGTAGTCCAGTCCCTGTGGGATCGATACTTGGCTTACTTGAGCCACTTACTACTTGCTCGACCACGTAATTTGCGTGTAGTCATCCGCATGCTCGAACACCCGACCTACCCGTGATCACAACAAAAGAAAGGAAATAGACCTCTAGCCGCTCAGCCCTGGATGACAGAGCCGATGACTCAACGGAAGAATGGAATCACTTCAGGATCGGCTCGTCTATGAGTACCGCAGTAAGTGGCTGCAGCTACTGGGCCCGGCGCGTACCACTGGTACCGAGTAGCAAAGAAAACTCAATAGTAGGAAATATCTCGATTTGTATGAACCGATAGAATCTGAACGCTTTTCGTACCGAGAACAAGGCAGAGCATACCGTCGACGTGAAGGACCTGCCTGCCTATTAGCTAATAAATAACATATATATACATTTATATAACAAGCAAGGACCAATACCAACCCCCATAAGCCGGAAGGTGCCAACCAACAAATAATCTATATACCCCTACCCGTGTCAATACCATCCAAAAATAAATCACTCCACTGCCTACTAACTACGAGCACCTCTACCGCCCGGGTCTCCATCTCGGCTATGGCCTCCGGGAGCATAAATAACTATGTCTCGAGGCCCGAGAACTCCTTTCCCCGTAATCGTAAATTGTAACTGTTTCAGTATCTCGTAATATATCTCTGGGCGCAAGCGCAGTCAGTGGTAAACTGTATCGCTATGCCGACGCCCGATACGGAAGCTCTATCCTATCTTCGTCCTCATCAAAGTGATCGCATGCCACTTCTTGAGTGATGTATCCCCACCTCACCTATGGGTCGATTACTAACCTGTGGGCTGGCGAGGGACTTTGCCATATTCCCATAACACAAACAAGTCTCAACAATCAATAATCACATATAGCAAGCATGTTCAACCGAAAATACTATCTCGTATTCGATTTCTCATTCGAACTCTTTTCTATGTTATATCGATTCTCATATTGATTTATATCAGAGTCCTAATATTATCCTAATCTGTCATGACACCAGATCCGAGACATTATCTGAATTATCTGAGTATTGTTTACTAACTTTATTCTGAACATATATCATAATATTATAAACATGCTTGCTAAATTCAAAACACGCTTGCTAAACCATACTGACTCAATTCATGACTTCGAGTTCCTTTCTTCTATATGTAACACGCCATTCATCAGACTGATTACAATCTCACAAGGAATTATCTTGGCATACCTTCGCTCGGCTCCCGACTAACCGGCGAGTTCGGCGCACTTTTGCTATTTCTCCCAACCGTATTCATATATATTAATTAGAACTAAATACACTAATATTCCCAAAGAACATCACTTCGTATATATATAGCCCAAATTTGGCTTATCAAAAATGGTCGAAAACCCGTTATTTCTAAAGTCCAAGGGAGAAATACTCACTTGGTGGCTGAGTATATTGACACTAATTTGAGCAATTTACTTACCTACTTCTAAGAAGACGTTTTATTCTTCTACCAATTTTCACGAAACTAACTCCGTAGAATGCTCCTTGCTACTTAATACCTCGTATCCTGGAGTTGGAATTTGAGTTTGGAACGTGTTTAGCGTAACGAAGGAATCTCATCAATCACTTCAGGCTCGTTTTCTGTTTTCTCCCTGAAATTATATGAACTTTAAGATAAAACCATGTTGGGGGCTTATATAGTTGGGACCTATAAGTCGCATTCATGGAATGCGATTTAGGTAAGCCGACTTTTGCTCTTGGCGACGCGCTCGACTTGGCGCTTGTCCAATTTTCCCCTGGGCCTTTTTCTTGTACAACATTCTAAAAATCCCTTAATCAACATGGTCAGCCATCTACATGTCAAGAATTTACTGTGGTATAACATTCTCCCCCCTTAAGAACATTCAACCGCAAATGTAAAATTCTATCTACAGGAATTCCCAACTTACTCAACTTATTTCTAAATATTTTGCGTAGTTTCCCACATTGACTATCCTAAAACTAAATGTAGAAAAGTCCAATACAGGTACTCCACACAATACTATAGTATTCATCACATGAAATATTGGAATCTATTATCTCATTTATACATATACTATAAGGTAATCGCATAAAATAACAATACTAACATACTTCGAACACTAGGTTTGGCTAAGGAGATATCTGCTCTTAATGTCTTCTCCCGCCTCCCAAGTCATTCCTCTTGCCTCGTTACGCCACAAGATTTCCTTGATAGATGCACATTCGTTCCGAATTCGTTTGACCGTCTTGCCTAAGATAGCTAATCAACTCTTCATAGCGCCTTCCGTGAACTGGACATCCATTGTGTGGAAAACTCGGGACGGGTCTCCGATGCACTTTCAAGATAGACACATGAAAGACTGATGAACGATTCTACCATGGAGGTGTTCAACTCATTGCCACTTGGCCTATCCTTCGACGCATCCCATAAGGCCCAACAAATCTCTGACTGAGCCACCTTTCTTACCGACCACCTTCCACTGAGATACTTTCGTAAATACCTGGCCATTCACATCGACTCTGTGTCTCTGCGCCGCACATCAAGATACGATTTCGCGGCTTTGTGCGCCGCAGGCGTCTTCGATAAGCTTTACCTTCTCCTCGACCGTTGAATGATGTTTGGCCCAATCAACACCGACTCTCCCACTTCAAACCAGCCAACCTGGCGATCTATATTTTCTCCTATTACAATGCCTCTGTAAAGGGCGCTAACTGAAAGCCGAGTGATTGCTATTATTAGTAAGTAAAACTCACCAGCTTTAAAAATGCTCATCCTAGCTACTCTCCCAAAATCCTGCAAATGGTCTGATGCCCGCAAAGATATCCTCGAGCGTTCAATAGTGTGGCCCAAATGGCCCATCTCGTCCGAGGGTGGAATGCTGTGCTCAAATTAATCCGTTCCCAAACCTCTTTGAAATGATCAAATTTAGCTGAATGAAAGTTTTCCTCGTTAGATAATAGATAATTGAATACCATGTAACCAACTGCCTTCCATATACAATTCGGCAGTAATTCAAAGCAGAGAAAGCAGCTTCATCGGAAGGAAACGGGTTGATTTCACATCTGGCCAACTATTACCTAAATGGAATCAGCTGCCTATTCCGGTAATCTGTGGTAATCTTACTACAAAGTCCATGTTTATCGCCTCATTTCCTGTGAGAGGCACAACTATGTCCCTAGCCATCCTCCGCTTGGTGTTCACATTTATGACGCTAGAACACTAGGCTACAAATTCGCTATTTCCCTTTTCATACCTCGGCCACCGCAGATCTCCTTGATATCGTGTACATTTTCATCGCGCTGGGTGGAGAGAATAGCGCGAAGTCTTTTTATCTTCATTCATAATCTCGCTAGTGAGGCTCAAATATCTCGGAACGTTGCAGGCGCCTGCACGCGCACTTCATCCTCGCTATCCGATAATCCATGCCTTACTAATTTGTCCTTAAGCCGGACTAGGTCGTGATCCTCATATTGTCGTTCTTACCTACAACTAATGAAGACACTAGCGGTTTTCTAACTACCGCTATGTTGTCCTCTCGTTTCTCGCTACATAAACGGCCGAATCAAGCACCGATGTATTTCTCTCGACTAAACTCCCGTCGCCGGCCGCAAATACGCCAAACTCCCATCGATGACGCAATGGTATATCTCGTTACTACATTTGGATCTTCTTGATTGATACGGTAATATTCACATTTAGAGAACTTGGCATATAATTGACGGGCATACCGGGGCTTATTACGCTGAGAAACCAATAGGTAGTCTACCGGTATAGCTAAAGCTATCCGGCCTTCCGGCCGCATACCAAGGCTACTTGTTACCGGGATAACCCGAACGACCGTCTACACACCACGTGCTCCGTATCCGATCGTAGAATTCCGATAATGATCATGATCTCTAATAATATGGTCAATAACTTTGAATAACCGAATAGCCGGGTCAATGACCCGAATGCCGGCAGTCTAACACTCTAAATGTCCTACTCTGACATCTATAGTTCATGCATAATTGCAGTTATGGATAGCAATCGCTTTGTTCTTCTAATTGAACAACTATCGAGCCGGGCTCTAGTCAGATTACCAGGATCCTTCTCCTGGATCTTCATAGGAACCTACCGATTTCTGGTTTAGCAAACACTATGCTACAGCATTACTCAATTGCTTACGCCCGTCAGATCGTTCCGATCTATACTGCTGCTCTGGGAAATTTTTACCTACAGCCATTCTCAGAAAGACTGCCTTCCTGTGACTCGTATCCGAATATCTTACGAGAACCAAATTTCTCTAGGGTACTAATCCATCAATGTACTCACGATGTAATCTATTTTTCTGGGGTACTCACTATTTTGTCTGATCGAACTATTGGTCGACCACAGTAGTGTCTGCATGATGACAACTAGGTTCACTAAGGCCGGCTCTCACCTACAAAGTCAAAACAATGTACACCACTTAACATACCGGAGACTCCCTGTTGCTAATCTCCTCGAGTATGCTTAGTCGTTCGCGTTATTTATGTCGCACATGCAATAACGCATCGGTCTTTAGGATGCTTCGCTAATACAGTGCTAGCCTGTCGCGACCGCCTAACTCGAGCGCCTTATCATCTAACCACCGATTCAGGCTACTAACTCAGGTTTCTAAAGTCTAGATCCGCAACAAGCATATAAGTCCATTAACTCAATAAACCGGAAACTGAGAGAGTTCCTATGGCTTACACATGAATCACAACTAACCTACCCTTTTTTGGCGAGGGGTCCTGCGACGACCCGTATATACTTCCCTAGCACCAACCAGACCTGCAGGATTAACCCCAATTGCGCTCATCACAACATATACAAGATTCGTATATATATATCAACAACTATGTACAATACATACCGAATTTTTGTAGTAATACTTAATCTCTAACATGCTTTATGGAATATACTCTATGATATATCGTTTCACAATATGAATGATATCTCCCCGCCCTCTAGTACTATTTCATTGGATTTCCATCCCATTCTAAGCAACAAACACATGCACTTTTAGCTATGATCTATTATTTAAAAATTTCGCCACTCTTACAACGTGGGGTCAACATCCGCACCTCAGGGCCTTACTTGGCATTACATTGGCATTCGTGGATCGTCATTGGCCCGATTCCGTGTCACATCGATTGTAGCTCCTATGTCTGTTAGCCTTTAACTTTCCCTCACGGACACACCATAACATTCGGACTATGTTTACCGTCTCTAGTTGTCGGGCCCGAGGCTTAGCCCCATTACACAATGTTCTCTCAATTTGAGGTGATTCTACTTCTCAAAATCTCGTATTCTTCTTCTTCCCCTTATCTTGCTGCCGAGCCTCCGGGGTTTCAAGGTACCGTCTTACATTGTTAATAAGGTTAATGGGTCAAATCCTAGCTTATACTTTTCCGGCTTGCACAAACCCCTCCGATTCACATGACCTTCCTATCATTCGGTATCACAACTGAAGTCATAACTATTATCTTGCATATATCTTGCTCATAGCGTGTTACGCGATTTGTCCTTTTTTTTGACTCGAACTTGACTATTACCGGAAGTCCATCACCACATGCATCTCCTACGCCCACTTTAAGTAAGCTAATAGTCTGCACTTTCTCTTCGACTTATTACCACGAGGTCCGTACAACTTACATAATCCTAAGGTCTCCTTACTCTTTCTAATTCTTTCTCGAATCAACCAATCCATCTTCACTACCGCTTACTTTGGGCAACACGCTCAACTTATGCCATTTGCTATACCAGGATTAAAACTAAGAGATAGGAATAGCCTTTTCTCACCGCAACGAACTAAACACAGGAACCGTAATTATCCTAAAGGGATTGAGGTGGGAATCCTACATTTCCTTCCTCTTTTCTAACACTTATCCGATAATCTATATTGTCTATTATCTTAGTCGTATCTATATATATATATATATATATATATATATATATATATAAAAATAAATAAATCAACTCGTATGTACGTTATGCTTATGACTTCCTATTCAGAAGTTATCGACATGTACCGGGATGATACCGATAAAAGTGGATTACATCGGGAGGTCCCCGATACCTCCTCCGCCGCTATAATTACCTTGTAACCGGGCCGGTGCCCTCTCCTCGTTGCTATACCCGACTTTCGCTTCCGGGAATAGGATATCTCTGTCCGACTTGTATCTCGTATTCAAAGAATATGGTAAGTTTTAGACTTAACCCTATATTGTACCGCCATAAAGACGCATCAATGTGAAGAAAGAGTAACCATCCTATTATGCTCAGTAAAATCCTCCAAATTTATAGTACGTAGGGCACAACACATCCATGTACAAGACTTACTTAGCACCCGCTTGCACTTCGGGACACGACCCCTGATACCAAGTTTATCACGCCCGCCTTGAGGGTATGATCGGCACCCGTGCCCTATTAGGACTAGTAGACTACCGAGCCTAAGCACATCTAGTGCCCGGGCCGGCTCTAACTCGTATTCACGGGACTGATCCAGCTATATAACTACCAAATATAGCCCCTACCGACTAGGCCTATAAACAATTCGTGCATAACAACAAATAACCAACCGTAATCATATCGATATAGGAACCGGCGGCCGGCCGACAAGGCCACCATGTCACTTCAGTTACTTCGAATCAAGATAACATATGCAAAATAAACATTATGACCGACAAGGTCACCATTAATCGATACGCCCCACACTACCAACATAAACAACAATAACTAAATAAATAACATACGCACGCCCACACGACCGGCACAACTAACCACAAGGAGATATATACAATAACTGCAAGCCTCTATGAATACCGATAAGATACCTAACAAAATTCACCTACCCGTGATCACACAAAAGAAAGGAAATATACTCACTGCCTAAATGGATGATGTGAGCCGATGACTCCACTGAGTTACCGGAATCACGAGGATCGGCTCCTCGCCTACGTAGTCGCTATTGATATACATACATATAAATACAATATAGCTAGTAATAGGGATTACGCTACATAAATTTGGATTACGCTACATAAATTTTATTTAGGGATTACAAGCATGCATTGTGGATTACAAAGCATAAATTTGGATTATGTTTACATAAATTTTGTTTATGGATTGACAGCTTACATAAATTTTGTTTAGCGTTACATAAATTTTGTTTGTGGGATTGCAAGCATAAATTTGGATTACAAGCATGCATTAGGGATTAAGGCAGCTTACATAAATTTTGTTTAGGGATTACGCTTACGGTGAATAGGGATTACGAAGCATAAATTTTATTTAGCAATGTAAAACATATACGACTGCATCGCCAGGACCCCGCTAAAACGAAGGGTGTTAATGTGACTCCGTTATTTAACGCTATAGAAACTCTTTAGTTCTCGCTTATTGTTATGGTAGACTTATATGTTTGTTGTCGCCCAGACTTCGTAAGGCTTCGTAAGAGTTATTGTCCCGAATTAGTTGGTTGTCAGCATTTGGCGCAGCTAAAGGCCTAACGACCGCTGGCGTCAGATACTTAAAGCATCCCTAGAGGTCTGGATGCGCCGCACGTTCCGTAACTGTAGTCAGAAAGAATAGGTATATTCTGAGTTAGTGACACCAGGTTCTCCAGTTGTATTGAGGATCGCCATCCCGTTAGCTCACGTTGATTGTCGGGCCTTAGTCAACCTAATAGTTATCATGTAGGACGCCTAAGCCACTCACCCGTCCGAGCCGATAAACCCACGGGGTACCCCAAGGAGGGGTCCACACGCAGTCATGATTTGCCAAAGATCCTAGCCAGTTTGTGTATTCGGCAGCAGAGTGCCAGGAGAGAGCCGCTTATATGTAATTGCCTATAAGACCGAGAATTGCCTGCACAATAATATAGATCCGAGTGATTCAGACAAGGCTCAAGCGAGTCGCTAGTGATCACAAGCATGCTGTTTACCAAGTTGCTGAGATCGGAAGCTCCTAAGGCGGAGGACTGTGTGACCGATCGCATAAAAGCAAGTCTTCACCAAGCCCTACTTCCTATAGTTGTTTAATTGTAAGAACAAAGTAGTTAGTTATACGCAACCCTACGTTTATTCATGAAGTTATGTGAGGTCCGGAAGTGGGACATTCAGAGTGTTGTTAGGCTACTTCAGACTCGCTATTCATCGTGCAGACCATTAGAGATCATGATCACTATCAGATCCTCTAATCAAATACGGGCATATGGCGTGCCTGCATAAATGCATAGCTGCATTATCCTGCAAAGCGAGTAGCATTAATACAGGGGCCGGCGCGTACACGCCTTTATACAAAATGGATCACGGTCAAGATAGCACCCTCGGGTCGGGGGTTGCCCTTAGTTAGAAGTCTTCCAGCGACTTCCCTGTGGCTAATAGCCAGAGCCACCACTGCGGCGAGATACGTCGCTCTACTTAATCACGCCGTCCGCAAGGACAAAGATGGGGATCCGCATCCCTCATTGCCGTGGCTGGGCCTTATACACACCCCCCGTCGAGCGTTTACGCCCTAGAGTGTAGACTGTGAGTACTTCCACTGCACACAACTACAGCTCAGGCCAGCCAAGCCCAGGAGCATGTAATCTGTGGGATCAGAGAGGTCGGGCTACAAGATCAAGAGAGCTGTAGACACCCGAGTAGGGTATATAGATTGGAGATGTGCTCGCCAGACTTTTTTTAATGGGGCCTAAACGAGTTATTTTGCCGATTGCATTCCTACCATTGAGGCCAAAAGGGGTTCTCAGATGAATTCTTGTCATAGTTTGTAGTGTATAAATGTGTAAGTACGCAGCCTTAGCTTATGTACATATAGTGTCAGCTAGTTTCTGGGGACATTTAATCAATGTGCGTACAGATTAATCTTTCTGGCTTCTTCTTTTTATTTACTTCTAGTTCTATTCACTTTATCTATCGGGCTTTACATACTTGGTATATAGATGTAACACGCCTTCCCGGGCGCCTCGCATTACTTGCCTCGCAGTGGCGTATAGAGCCAGGAGCAGGTCCTCGTAGTTCCAACACTCGGTGAGTTAACTCCGCCACCCTCCTTCTGGCCGCAAGTGTGATAGAGGTGTGTCCCGCTTGTTTGCAGAAGATGGGCAGCCTGGCCCCGTCCCGACCATCTTATTACTCTAGAGGCTTGCATTTGTGTTACTTCGTGGTTAGATAACATTCAGAGGCTGGGCCCGTTTAGTTGCTGATTGGCGGCCTTATTTGGTCCGCGCATAGAACTCCTGCTGTTTGTCCGTGGTTAACATTACTCACAGTGGCGGTAGGCCTCATTTACGAGGTCAGATGCATAGCCGCTATATAACTGGGTTGCTTTTCGATTCCAGAGTTGGGAGTGGAGCTCTCGCACTGAACGAGCCGCCGCCCGGCCAGCTTCGTATCCGCAGGCACCATGTGCGTCATGCCTCCTGCTGTGGAGCGTGACACCACTATGGACGCCTAAAATACGTGCTCAGTTTTTTTAGAATTTTGAGTTAAAAGTGTCTAGCTAATATGAATATTTTATCATATGCTCACATTCCCAATCAAAACATAACATGTTTGAAGTATCTAAATAAAATTTACTTCATAAATTTAAAAATTATTAATGTCAATAAAAATATGTATAATATATCAAAATACTGTTTCTAAGACTCATAAACTTAAATATATTGTGCGAGATATTGAAGTTCATAAGAGGAATATATTATATATATATATATATATATATATATATATATATATTTATATTTTTAAGACTCGAACTCAAAATCATTAAGGGTCGCTTGGTACGAAGGACAAAGAATGCGAATTAGTAATGCAGAGATTGTCAATACAAGATTAGTAATGCAGGAATTTTTTTGTCAAGTGTTTGGTTCATTATGCTAAAAACTAGATATACAATGTATTGTACTGATTTAAAACTCTACAAAAAATTTCTTTACAATTATACTTCGAATTTTTTGTATAAAAATTTAAAAAAAAGAATCGGGCGATAGTCTAAACATTTACGAGTTTTATTCGTAGACAAGGCTTATTCTTTTTATTTTCTCGATATAAAAATAATACGCTCTATATATAAATATATTATATATTCAATTAAATTAAATAAATAAATAATATATTAAACAAACAAATTTTAATTTAAAAATTATTCTAATTAATACAACTTACCCAACGAGTTGCACCAGACATGAGCAAAAAGTCATCACGCGTACTATTTTAGAGTGTAAAGAGTCAAATCTTTATAGTATCTTTTTTGACTAAGACATTCCTTAATTGCTCTATCTGACACGACAAAATAACGCTAAAGTCTTTTGCCAAACATGCCATTTGAAGTTGAAACCCCTTCCAATTTTATTCCTTTCAAAAGAACAATTTCGTTTCATCTTTTAAAGAAAATAAATAATTGCCCACTATTATTTCTAGTGTTAATCACATTGTAATTTTTACAAGAAACATTTTCTTTTATGCTAATAATGTTTGTTCTTTAATAATTCTAATTCTTAATTTTAAAATTAATTTAAATTTATTTTTATTCAGTAGTTTGTAAGGTTAGTGAGCATTATAAAGAAGAGAATTGACGTTTAGTCTCCTTGTTGAATTTAATAACACCAATTATGTTGACGATTTAACAATATAATATTAACTTTTGGTTGTTTCTTTTCCTGTCTAGAGAAGCCAAGGCTCAAAGAAAGTACTAATTATTTTTAATTATTTCTATTATGCTTTATTTTTCTGCCTACCAATTTGAAAATTCTTTTTAAAAAATGAATGGCAGTGTGTCTTTTACTAGACTAGACTCTTTAGCATTTAGCCAATCTCCAAATCAGCTTGAGGAGACTTACTAACATTCTCGTTGGACCACGAAAAATTTCAATTTTTTTAATTTGATATTATCTTTAATAGAATTTTATTCGTGGGATTATACGGAACAATTATGTTATTTGATATTTACATATTTATATTAAAATTAGATTAAAGGTAAATTTCATCGTCAAAATTTATATTAAAAATAAAATATTTTATAAAAAAATTTGAAATGTTTTTTTTTATTTGATAATTGGTTTTTTGATTTTTTAATTAAATATCTTAAAAATAAAAGAATATTTAGCAGCTTCACCGCAAAGAAAAAGAAAAAGACTTGCAATTTCATAAGCTTAAAGAGCATAAGAAAGAGAGAGAATAAACTCTGCTTCTCTCTTCTTAACTCTTATTTCCTCCCTCTGCGTGTAGGATATTTGGTGACGACTCTCACGCGGAATTCTGCAGATCAATTCACATCATTCATACAAACATCAAATCTATTTATTTTTCTGTGACCTTTCTTCTTTGATTTTCTGAAAGATTTCAACTGAGAATTTGGGTGCAGAGGTTACTGATTTGGTGGGAAATTGGAGGTATAGATCTTCAGTAATCTGTTTTAATCATTTTCATATTCTTGGAAATTTGAGTAGCCCTTTTGTGCTCTATAAAGTTCTTGCTGTTGTTTTCTTTTCTGTTGATTTTGCAAGCAAAATATCTAACTCTTTTGTCCTCTTCTTACTTCCCTTCATCGCTTTTTCGCCACTTCTCAAAATCCCCAAAAGACCAGCAAACAAAACCATAGAAAATTCACTCAGTAACCACAAATTTGGTTTCAATTCTACTATTTCTTCATCATTGTTAAGCTCAAAATTCAGTTGAACACTCATATTCTCTCTTGTCAACTAACTCAAATCATACCCTTTTTCATCATTGGGATCACTAAGAAGGTTCATTTTCCAGAAGCTGAATCAATATGCAAGACCCATCAATTTATTCACAAATGAAGCCTCAATTCCCAGAGCAAGAACACTTGAAATGCCCCAGATGCGATTCACCAAACACAAAGTTCTGCTACTACAACAATTACAACCTTTCTCAGCCACGCCACTATTGCAAAAGCTGCCGAAGGTATTGGACCAAAGGCGGTACTCTCCGGAATATCCCAGTTGGCGGGCGCTCGCAAGAACACGAAACGATCTTCATCATCCAGTAAGAAAATTCCTCAACGACGTCGTCCTCTGTTTCATCTGCAACACTCCATTAACTTCCTCTGTTTCTTCTTCTTCACCTGCAAATCCAAAACCAGAGCCTTTTGGTGTACCTGCAATTCATCTCTTTGATGACTACTGGGCCATTCAGCTCACTGTTGGCGTCAACCGAGCCGCAATTTGGGAATTTGCTAGAAGCTCTGAATCCGAATAATAGTGGGTCCAATTTACAGTTGCGATTTTTCAAGGAACCCAATTTCCAGTCCGGGTTTGGGTTCGGGTTCGCCTGGGCTCTAACCATCAAAAATGGTGAGATTCTGGAATTGCTGGAATGGTGTAGCAATGGTTGGCCTGATCTTGCAATTTACACACCAGGTTCCAATTTCCAATAAAGAAGATTAGAGGTAGTATTAGTACTAAGTATAATATTTAACTATTTTGTTAAGTATTTAACTTCTATTTTATTTTTAACATTCTTTTGATAGTAGTGTCGTTGATTGCACTCTTGTAGGCAATATTATTAGTACAAATTTTCTATAGGTAATGCAATATAAAGCATGTTCAAAATGTGTGTTATTTGATACTTTTGTGTGTTTTATCCGAAGGAAAATGGTAAATCATGGGAAATTCTAGACTTGTTGCAATGTCTTAAAAGGACTAGACAAGATCTCAAACTTTTGCCTGATCAATCTTATCTTTTAGTGTTCTTTTATTTGTAACAATTAATTTATTAGATCTCCTTTCTTTCCTCCCATCTTGGAGTGTTTGTACATGTCCCTGGTACCATGGTCAATGTTTCAAATGCTGCATAGAAAAATTAATACTTGTATACATAGTTCACTGTACAAGTCCAAAGAAATTCAACCATTTTAATTCTTAATTTATATATATGTTAAGAAATTTATTAAATGATATATTGTGTGCGTGTAATAAGTTGTGAAATCGCAGAGTATAAATAGGTTAGAGGTCCGGTGTCAAATCAAGGATCAAAATCAATGTAATTCATAAACTTCAAATCTTATATAGAACCTCTGGAAATAAGAGATCTTGTTGTTAAGATACCAAATTTAGCTTATGATAATATAATTTACTCCACTTGCCCCATTCAGAGTGATTACAACTTAAATTAACTTATCTAAAAATTTAAGACCAAATATGCTGCATATAAAACATAAATTGACCAATACAAAAAAATAATCAAGTAATAATTGATTTTGAGTTGAACGGATTAGATCATGATTCACTATGTGATTCAAAAAATATTCAATAGTTATAACTCTATTTATTTATTAACCTGGTCTATTTAACCCGCCTAAAAAAATATATCACATTTCTAATTGTTATTTCAAATATGTGGAAGACTTGAAGGAGGTAGTTGGGGATAAATCAATAAATCTACTTGTTAGAATTGGTGTAATGATTAGCAACTACTAATATCGCCAAACTAAGCAATTAGATTAGAATTTTTGAGATGTATAACGAAGGCCCGCAACCCATGATGTGCAATTGAAATGGACCAGGACCACTTCGGATTTATGATTCCCATCTTTGACCCAACCCACATGAGTGGGCCTCCTTGAGCTAAAATCTAGCAACTATCTTCAAAGAGCGCAAAAAAATGGACCCACATCCGTGTTAGAATATCAGATGGTGTGAAACAGAGCCTGACATTATTGAACGGGTGTTGATGAACAGTTGCCCCTCTGACGTTTACATCAAACTTGTATGGATTTACCTTAGCTAAAGTATATATTTAGGTAATACATGTTACGAATTTGCAGAAATAGGACACTGTAAGGGCGATTGAATTTTTATTTCCGCTTAATTATTATTTTTTTAAAAACGGATCTTGTTATCCGCTCTGACATATATTCTAGTTGTGGTATGCACATTAGTATTGATTTTGTTATGGGCCAATAAGAACTCGCCTCGTACGCAGGATATCTATCTGTAAGTTTTCGTAACTCAATCATGTATTTACGAAATTATCAAAGATTCGATCTTTCGAACTATGTCTCGCGACTCACCAGAGGCCCGAAAACAAAAGGAAGATGCGTACGAACGAGATAGCATCTTAAATAAATCTAGAAGAAGGAAAGATTGAATAGAGGAACCCCAAGCATTTGGCGATCTCGTATGTGTCGATATCAACGGTGACTTATTATTTTGATGAATCTTCTTATGTAATGTGTTGCCTATTGAACTAAAAGTATCAATTGTATTGACTTGTGAACAATTGAGTATCAACGTAAAATTTAGTACCGCGGCAAAAACTTGCTGTTTATTAAGCGCATTCACTGTTGATGACTAATTGAAATGTCTTAAATAAGAACAAGTTAAATATTGATGTTGAAATAGATATAGATAACATTTATTGCCTTTATATGATGATTGTTGATATATCCAGAAATGAATGCATTACCTAATGGTCTGCAATGAGCTATTAAAGCCTTGATTTCAACCCCTTAGAGATTGGCGTTGTTGGGTCTTTGTTTGCCAACCTAATTTCTGACTTTGGGTTTTGATGCCAATTTAATGTTGTCTATTTCTAATGTGGAGGAACTCATCAAATTGTTCCTCATTTTGAAGAAAATAAATCGTTGACATTGATCTATTTTGCCCCTATTTGTCCTAATAGTATGTTATTTTCAACTTATTCGTGTGAGCATTACTTCATGAAAAACATGATTTGCTAATCCGCTCAAATTTAAGAATTTATTGACTAAGCTTATTTTGATTCACCAATTCACTTCATCTAAAAATTGACTCCCATATGCCAGAATTGTGGATGAAAATTTGTCAAAATATTTTAAGAAGACTGATTTTTTGTTTGATATGTTATATATAGTTGTAATAAAGAAAAAGAATTATTAGGTTAAAAAAATTTAGACCTCGATAAGAGTTAAGCTAAATTGGGATATGACGATTTGCTTATCGATTTTGAACAACTTATATCAACCCAAGTAACATGATTGTTTTATAGTTTTTAAATGCGCATCTTTTGGTGAATGTTTGGTTTATATAGTGAAAAATATCTCTTGTTTTTTGTATTGGTGCATATACGTAAATTACAAATTTCTGAAAATAAAATAAATAAAAATTGGGTAAATAAATATTTATGTCAAGTCACGATATCTCTACTTCCTTTGGGCGAGATTCAAGTTCACTCATGTATAATCTTCATCTAAGAATAATACTTAATCCTATCCCTCCAACAGAGTCGACCTACATGTTGTTGGGGGTGCACGTGCACCCGTTAACTTCGAAAATTCTATGTATATATACCTTACGTAAGGATTATATATTACTTGTGCACTTAAACGCAAAAGCTAACTTGCCGCACCGATTTGACATGTAATTGTGAAGTGTTTGCTTGAGTTCGGCTGCCAAGAATCCTCTCGCTACATTTATTTTGGTTTTTTCCATAAAAAATGCGTATAAAATAAACTTGCAATAGGTTTCAAACTAGAAACCATAAGATGTTAATTGAGTTCCATGACCATCAAACCATACATCAAATTATGCTATCTAAATTAGTTTAATTTATATTTATTAATACCACATTAGATTTTATGTGTTTAATAATATTTTTGATGATGCGGTGCTGGTACCACGTGATATCCTGTCGACTCAACACGCATCCCCTTGCGGTACCTCCGTCATCTTCAAATTTCGGGGTTCAAGCTTCGCCCCAAGATACAACTCAACAATGTCGTGTAACTCAAACAATCAATTAATTAAAGATTTCAAAGTTCCATCATAAGAACACATTCCTTCAATATAAAATTACAGCAATAGTTATTTGAGCAGACTTGATTAATTTGTAGGGTATAGTGTGGAGAAAGATGATAAGTGGTGGCCAAGCATAAGTTACAAAGAATAATGACACTACTTTTTCCACTTTATATAATTTGCAAATTAATATTTTAATTATAATATATATATATATATATATATATATATATATGAAGAATAGTTATGGACGTGATGATGTGGCATGCTTCTAAAGCCACTATTTCTATTTATCTTTTTTCTCAATTTTTTTGACAATTTTCCTATTTATAACAACCTAAAGTTATTTAATTATTTCTCAATTATATTTTTCTTACTTATCCATCTCTTTTTCGGTTTAAAAGTCAAAGTCATTCTTATTAAATTAATGATTATTTAATACATAATCAATTTATTTTATAAATATTTGATTACCTTAGTCAATTAGTTTTTTAATATTTTACTCAAGTGTAATCTACATATCTATCTATATGTTGTACTCGGTCTATAACCAGTTGATGTGGCATAGTTTTTGCCTCCAATCTCTCTTTTGACTTCTTGCTCTTTTTTTCTTTCCCCTTCAACAAAATACATTCTCCAAAATATTAAAGAAAATGAGTATAACTTATTTACTCCTCATTATTGCTATGTAACTTCCTCTTGAATATCTCATCACTTTAGTTTTTTTTTTCCTTAATAATAGACTATTTTAATCACCCCATAAATGCTTGAAAATTTTCTTAACTCATATAAGTACATACTTCTAACACATGAATCGCAGAATCAAATCTTACATAATTTTATTCTCTCACAAATTAGATAGGATTTAATGATACACGCTTTAGTATCATCTAAAGATGATAGTGTTTGATTATGGTCAGCCCTACTGTGGTGGTGTCACTTCTATGTGTCGCTAACACCAAAAAGAAATAGAAGAGGAAGAAAACGTTAAAAAAGAGTTTGTTACATTTTCTCATGTATAAATTACAAGGTACAATGGCTGTAATTATGTTAAGTAAAAATCGTAATTTTTACGACTGATGTACATGAGAGAGAGAGCAATTTTCACAAAAAAAATTTATATGAAAAAGAATTAGATTATTTCGATTGTCGCTATGGATTAGAAATCTACGTTTTCTTTCGTTTTTTTTTTTTAAATTTCTATTCCTTTTTCTTTTCATTCTTATTTCTTTTTCAATTATAGAAAAACTAAAAACTTCTTTTTGTCCATGATTTTTGTATTTTATTAATAGGATAGAGTGATATATATCCATGTATATAATTTTTAATTCATAATTTATGTTTAAAAACTTCGATTGAATCGCTAAATTTTTTTAAATTAAATTATAAGCAATCTTCAATTTCCTTTACTACATTGCACAAACTAACATTTTTCGCAAATTTTAGTTGAAGAATTCTATATAAGATATTAAAGAATTATAAAGAGATATAGAATTATGGATGATGTTTGATTAGTATTTATTTTTTTTTTTAAATATGACACTAAAAATAATTAATATTTATGTGCATGATAACATATATCTTCTACTTTGTCTATATATATACAAGATTAGTTATTTCCTAAATATAGATATAATACAAGTTTTAATGACTGCGCAAAGCGCGATTAGTTCACTAGTGTATTATAACTTATAACTAAATGTTCAGACAGTGCTTAGTTTATTACAAGTAACACTGTTCCTTGTACAGAGGAGGCAGAGCAGTTCTCAAATCCTAAGAATCGATCTGAGCAGTTCTATATCCCCGTAACGAAGCTGCCTCTGGTGTTTCAATCGATCAACTTGGAAGAGAGTCATTCACAGAGATCAAGTTTCCGGAAAGAATTAATCCATAACCTTACACAGTTTTATGGTGGACTCAAAACTTTATTGTTAATGCTCTTCTGGCTTTCCTACTTTCTGCTTACTGTTCAGAATAAAGAAACAACACTTCTCTTATCAAAGTTATCTGGTTTAGTAGCATCTGGATTGGGGCTGGTGATGCTCGAGATCAATATGTTGCTTCACAGCTAGAACATGTCCATCAAGTAGAAAGACCAGTGCACTTGCTTGATGAACACTCCTGGTAACCATAAATTTGACTGGTGTACAAGTCGCTACCACAAGTACATTGCTGATCACGTAAACATCACTACCAGAAAAGCTCTAAATCACTCACTTGCAAAATTTGGGAGACCCTTCACTATTCTGGAACTTCTGTATATTGCATAACAGGATGCCTTTATAAATTTTAAGGTCTGAGAAGCAAACTCCAATGAGACTGGAGAAATCTGGCTGGGTAAGATACACATGATTTAATTGTTTAATTGCCAAAACTTGGCAAATTAGGTTGTTGTTAAAGATGATTTCATGTTATCTGCGGTTATAAGGATATTGCATGTTGCTCAAGAATTGTTCATGAGGAAATACATGATAGTATTTAATTTGAAAAGAAACACTGCTTTGTTCTCCCAGTAAATTGCTTGGCGTTCCGTTGGGAGACACATTGTCAACTAACTTATATACCGTCTTTGTGAATGGTATGGATGCATCAATGTATTTTGTATTAGAAGTAACCACAAAAGCAAATAAGACTCATAAATAAATGCTAAATGAGAACTTAAAGCTGAGACTGCAGATTGGTTGAGAAAAGAGAGATAAGAAATCAGAAATTACAGATATAGATTTGCGAAATTAGAGTAATGTAGACCTCAAAAAAGAAAACAAAAGCAAACAACATGTGGTAGGATTGCTAAAAATGTACCATTTTGAGAGAGCTAACAGCAAGTCAAGAGCAACCTGGGTGCAATATCTTCTTATAGAGAACATTGTTAATACACATTTGTAGCATTACAACACATGATCAATAATCATCAATAAGGAGCTGAAAATTTTGCTATGTGGTAGCTTTTAATCTACAAGAGATGGTATTTGAGCGAGTTTGAGCCGTTGTGGCTTTCTCTATTTTATTAATTACCTCTCCTTCACAACTGGTCAAGACCAAATGGATCAGCTTCAAATTCCACTGGTCCAGCCCTCTCAGATGTTCCAACAAATGTTGTATCAGGCTTAAAACGATCTGTCTTGGCGATCTTCTCCGTCTGCTGCTTCTCATCATATACATCAGAATCCACATCTTTCTTGGGTCTGTATAGAGTAGAAAGAGAATGAGTAAATAGGCTCTTATCATAGATGTTGTAGGCATCATCGGTAGTGGCAAATCCAGAACCCATCCCCTTGTCCTGGTTGAACAATCTCTGGTCATACATCATGACCTCTCCTCCTTGATGTAGCTTCATCCTGCGAGCCACCTTTTTACTGACATCGCGGTTTCTATCTCTGCTGATCTTTCCCGACTTTCTCCGCTGCAACCGTGAACCACTTGTCATTCCGATTATCATCCATAAACCTTTTTTTTTATTTCAAAATAGCGATACGCTCTAAAAAAGTAAAGGAGAAGCTTCCATTCTAGAAGCGTAGCTTCCTCGCCTCCCTGGGTGAGAAAGTTCCCTTTCTGACCACCACTCGTTGCTGAAATTTTATTCAAAATCACATTAAATTCAATTAAATCATCTTAAATTTGAGGTATAAAACTTTCCTAAATATTTGAAACCACACCCAATTCACAATTATTTTAATTTCGCAAAATCAAATTTCAACTTCAAACTTCAAATATTCATCACTATAATTCAAATTTTAATTACAAATAAAATTCAATAAATTGAGACATAAACAACAAGAAGAAGAATACATCTACTTTTCAAGAGAGCAAAATCAAATCCAATCCGCCCTTTTCAAGATATTTATCAAAATAAATTACTAAAAATACATCTTACTTTATGTGAACGCCCGAGTGAGTAATTTTCTTAAATGCACAGACAACTAAAAATACTATTTATTTTGAAAAATTGAATAATATATATTAAATGTTACTTTTCAAGTAATGTTTAAGAGAATTTATTAATTGTGTGATATCTATTGTGAAAAAGAGAGGAATACGTAATTTACATGTCTTGACCAACTCCAACAAGGAATGGGTAGTTGTAGTTGTAGCGAACTGGCTGAATATATAAACCTTGTGTTTCCTGTAAGATGGTAATGTAAGTCATCTGGTTTATACGATTCCAAGTTGTTGTTTAAATTATGGCGAAAGAAGAGGAGGATAGAATATCAAAGTTGCCTGTACACATAATTCATGAAATCTTACGTCTAATTCGCCGCCAACACGGGCTCGAGGAAGAAGCTCGAACTTGTGTCTTGTCTAAGACATGGAACTTGATTTGGAGAAGTCGACCCGATGTGATCCTTCAATCCACCCACTTCAGAAATTTGGAGGATTTTGTTAAATTCGTTGATGATTCCTTGCGGCTCTATGTCAGGCAAAACTTGAGAATTGAAACGCTCTGCCTCAAACAGCTTCATCCTCGGGAATTGCCTTGTCATAGTCATGTGGATCGCTGGTTGGAATTGGCAGTTAAACTCAACCTCAGATTTCTAGAAATTGACGCAGCTTGGTTCGGTTTTAAGTACTACACCATACCTGATTCTATTTGGCGCAGCGAAGACGCTGACTGTATTATACCCCGAGCGGCTGCAACTTTGGAATTGATAATAGCACCACCAACAAATTGCAAGGATTAATTAGTACATGTTCCTTCATCAAGGACTTAAAATTAAGCCATTGCACGGGCTTCAAGAATTTGAATGTTTTGGGCCTAGTAAATCTGGAGAAATTGAGATAGCGAGGTAAAAACTCGACAAGGTATAAATCTGGGCTCCAAATCTTAAGCAATTCGTATATGTTGGTGTGCCTTTGGAAGACTATCCGACGACACTTGAACCAGAATTGCTGCCATGTACAATTGATACTTTAGAGGGTCACAAAACTTTAGAATTTCTCCACTTGGAGAATTCCAATTTTGACGGACCAGCAGTTTGAATATCAGTTATCCATGTTTCCAGCCCTTGAAGTTTTAGAACTCCAAGGATTCCATCTAATCAAAAATAACAAAATTTGCGAGTGAAAAACTTAAGAGATTCAGATTGTGTCTTTGCCGGAATCTGGAGCAAGTGAACATGCTGGCTCCAAATCTAATGGCATTCTATTTTGAGGGTTACCAAATGCCCTTCCCAATCTCAACTATGGATCTTTCTAACCTGGAACGAGGCAGACTCGATTTTTATCTGCAGCGGCCTGATTCTTACAACTTGACCTATGGAGATGGGTTTACAAGGTTGTACAACCATCCTCAGTATTTCATTGCAAGGAGGTAATTTTTTTTGTTCTTTCAATAGCTAGTTTACTCATATCTCTGTAGAATTGTTGCATTGTATAACTTGTCTAGTTAACATGGTTATTCACTTGCATTGCTGCGAATATATCTTTTTTATTAGTCGGAACACTGACTCGAAAACTGGATCTATACAATCAGAAGACAAAATGCGTCTTAAGTCATTCGTCAAAGATATGACGTGTGCTCAGCCAAAGATAATATCCATAATGCATGAGATTGACAGCAAAATTCTCCAGGTATAAACATACATTATAATTATATGTGTTTGGATACCTCTACGCAGTATTTAATTATATCTGAGATTTTCATGCGTTTGGAATACAGGTTTTCCATGAGACGACAGCAGCATACAAGAAGCAAAACAGAAGACTAGAAGAAGTAACTAATCACAAAGGCGCAGCTGAGGATGGCGGCACGTCTCCACCAGCACTTGGCTGAAATACCAATCCCAGTCTCGTAACTCAAGAGATTACCACTTTTAATTTTAAATGGGAGTAAACCTTTTTTGAGTTGTATATGTAATTCTGGAATGAATGCACTGCCCTTTTGGTTAGTAATGAAGTTTTCTGATCAAAACTTTTTCAGTTGGTGTCATTTGGTTACAAAGATAAGAAGGAAAATAATCTGAACATATAATCAAGCATTGTCATCAATGTTTGCTGTTATTTTCCTTTTCCACAACATAGCATTTAAGTTTATATAATATTTGTTTCATGTCTTGTTAATTTTTTAGATGATTCCGGAAACACTTTGTAACGATATTGATTTGTACTTGCACTTCTGTTCACAATTTAATATTATCGTTGTTAGGGGTGGGGCATAAATATCGGAAAGTTGAAAAATTGGATTGAATCAAACTAATTTGGTTTTCTTGATTTTCGATCCGATTTCAGTTTTGTTTTTTCTAAACTTCAATATTCGATTGGATTTTGATTTTTGGGTTTAACTCAAACCCAAAAGCTAACTTATATGTTATATATTATATAAAATTTAGATTTAAAAATTAATTTTTAAAAAGTTAAACAATTTTTTGTTTTTTTACGTTTTTATATTTTAAATTTGATCTTTATTTATATAATTAACACAATTATTTAAATTTTTCACAAGTAGCAAGTTTTGTAACAATTTTAGCATTTAACAAAATTCTTACGATTACTAATATGTTTTGAAAGAGAGATAAAATATATAATATTTATATAACAAGAAATCAAGGACCATAGATTATTGAAATCTTTAAAGACTCGTAAGAAAATTTATTATGAAATGTTATATACCGCTACTAAATGTAAATAAACTAATCTCACTAAGAATCAGAATAAAATGTAAAATGTTGCCTAGTTATATTTTTTTACTTTAAAATTCTAGCTTAGTTTGAATTAAACTTTAGAACATAAAACTTAAAATAATTTATTTTGAATTAAAAAAATATGAAACTCATTTTTAATTTAAAAATACCTCATTTTATAAGTAGAAATTAAATAGCCCATTAATTAATCCCAAACCGAAAAAATCGAATTATAAAAATCGAATCGAACTTGAAAAAATCGAATCGAACCATCAAATGCCCACCCCTAATCGTTTGTTGATATACTTTTTTTAACCAATGAATAATATAAGTAATGCGGAAGTAATGTAAAATAAGCAACTAATTTTTATAAGTGTGGAATAAATAAGTCAAAAATCAAAACAACCCCGAGACTTGGTGACACCAGTATAAAAATATATATGAATGCAAAGCAAGTTTAGAAAAGCTAAAACAACTATCTAGAAGGAAATAAGGTAAAGAATATAACAAGGAGTCTCGAGAATTCAATGTTGCCAAAAAGAAAATAACTCATTCAGAACTCTAACCGTAACAATATCGAACCGCGTAGCAATTCAAGTATCGTTAGTACCTGGTTTAGTCCCTACATGCAAGAAGGTGCAATAAGTATAAAGTGAGTACGAGAAACACGTATATTTGAGAAGTTTTGATAACTGGCCCTTTCTAGAAATGATGACGAGATATAATTTTAACAATTCCTTTTCAACAATTATAAATATACCATAATATAATTCACCACTACAAGAGTTTACAAATTTAATATCAACACAATAAAGCAAATAAAACACATATTATCTGAAATCAGCTACACCATTGATGATATCACAATATTCCTCAATGTAGTCACTACATTAGTTATACCACTAACAATGTCTCAATATAACTCAAATATACCAAGTCAAATCAATAAAACAATCACGTCAATGTGTAATATAATGAAGATGAAATATAATGTAATGCATTGGCCAAGAACCTGTATACACCTGCTTCCTTTGTTGGATAGTCGGGATTCATGGGAGACTATCGAGGTCCATATGCTTACCGAAATTATTTTTCATTGGCAATAACATATGTTGAAATCATTTTCTAATGACCGGCATCATAAGAATATGAATTTCAACAAAATAATTCAAAGGGCACTATTAATCGATAATTATCATGCATCAATAAGAGTGGTATGAATATATTATAATATACAACACAAG
>JACEIK010000872.1:44160-60068 GCA_018107945.1 Datura stramonium
TGCGAGGTGGCAGAGTAGTATTTCTGATTAAGAGATCATTTTCATTTTCTATTCATGTTTCATTTGATGATCCTGTATATCATGGTCATGAACTATTTTGCCCCGAGAGCACAACACCTCCTTCCACATTAAAAGAAACAAAATATGCATGCTTTATTCATTTAAAAAGATCCATGCTTGTGTGTGCACATGCAGGCAGAGAACAGTTGGGATGTATTTTCATATGGTTTTGGTTTGTGACTCAATTGCTTTTGCTTTAGTCAGTTGATTGAGTTCTGTAATATGTTTACCGAATCAGTGCCTGATTGTTATAGGTGTTGCAAACATCAATTTAACTTGTAATTCTAATGTATCTCTTCTATGTTGGTGCTGCTGAGGACCAGATTTTCGCTTTGATTGAAATGCTCGAATTCTGTGTTAATTGAAAATTTCCTTGCCCTGTTGTTTTTGCTTCTAACAGTTCTCCTGAAGATCATTGCCAGCCATCATCTGCCCCTGATACGTTTGACCAACTACCTGCACCGCAGCCAGTCTTACCTCCAAATACTGATAGCAGTGAGCTGGAAGAGGGGGCAGTGAGCGATTCTAAACCTCAAGAAGCATCCGATGCCATTGAAAAAGTTGATATCCTCCATCCTTCACCTGATCGAAGTGAAGGGCAGGCTAATAGCTCTAGCTCTAGTGGCAGTGATAGTGATAGTGAGAGCAGCGATTCTGGAAGCGATAGTGGAAGTCAGAGTAGAAGCCGAAGCCGAAGTAAAAGCGTGGCCAGTGGGAGTAGCAGTGACAGTGAAAGTGATGCTTCTTCTAATAGCAAGGAGGCATCTGATGAGGATGTCGATATCATGAGTGATGATGACAAAGAGACAAATCATAGAATGCGAGCTTCTGAGCAGCTTCAATGCGGAACTTTGGATTTTGAGCCAGGTCAATTTGAGGTGGGTGAGAGGGAAGATCTTAATGTTGCTGATATTGTGGAAATTGAGGACTTGCCTGATGGTGGCAAAGTAGCTGAAATGGCTGTTATTGCTGCCTCTGATCCTATGAGAGATGATGAAAAACATGTACAAGAGATCAGACCTTTGTCATCTGATTGGCGTGAGCATAAACAAAGCCAAGTCCAAATGGGCAAGCTTCCTCGTGAAGCAGAAAATGGTAGTTACCAAAACCATTCTAGTGAAATTCAAAGAGTTGACAAGGATAGCTTCAATCACGAGCTGTCTAACAGTGTCCAAAAATCTCAAAAGAGTAAATCCAAAAGAGAGCGTGATGAAAAACGTTTAGTTGATAAAGGTGACAAGAATAAGAGACTAAAAACTCAGAACGCTATTCAGCAACAAAATTCTGGGGTTCAGAACTCTACTTTTGTAGAGAGTTCACACATATCTCCTGATAAGCCTTCAGAAGGGCCTTATAAGGGTGTTCATATGCAGATGGAAGATAGAACTTCCAGAGATGCTGCTGGGGATTTTGGTTCACAAAAAATTTACAATCAGGCCATTTCTAGAAAGTCGGCTTCTGACGATTTGCAGCCAGACAGGAGATCTGTTGAACTCTCTGCAAGGGGCAAAACTCCCACTGGTTCAGAGAGGCCAGTTAAACAAGGTGAAAGCTCAGGGCATACTACTAAGTACACTGACAGAATCCTTCAAATGAATGAGGGGTTCTCCTCACAGAGAGACAAGGTTAGTAGAGATTCTCAAGATGGATATGGCAATGTTAGTGATAAAAGGGAAAGAAAAATTTCAAAAGATGGTGTTGGGGATCAGCAAAGAACATCAGTTAGCCCGCTGCCAGGAAATTCTCCAAAGGATAATATGGGTAATACAGGGAAATCCTCTTTCATGAATGGTCGTGGGCACATGCTTCAAAGAGAGCTTTCAGACTTGGAGTTGGGAGAACTTCGGGAGCCTCCACCACAGGAAACAGCTGGTTTGAAAAATCAGGTTGAGAGGAAAAGTTCATTTAAAGGAGATAGACCATCAAGTTCAGATTATTGGAATTTTGAGCCAAGTAAAGGAAGAACTGCTGATAAGAATGTAGCAGACTTTAGAAGATCATCTCCTTTCCAGTTGAGCTCTGTGCCTTCTGGCGCTCCAGATGGCTTATCTAAGAGGACCACCCCTGAACCTCACCAAAAGGTTGCACAACCTCAGCCTCAACAGCCCCGTCCTAGAATTAATCAGAATGATATTGGGTCCCAATATAATCAATCGGTGGAAGTGCATAGTAGTAGGCAAATTGAAGAAGAAGGGAGCATAGGGGCTGGTCAGGAGGTCCATGCAGACAATCGCAGAAAATCCTCTGCTGGTGCACGCGAACAACATGACCTAAAACATAGTGTACTTCCTCCATCAATCAAGCAGAACAGAGGGCAAAAGTCCAGTGTGGCTGCTGAGATCAATGATAGGCATAAGGATGCTTCTTTGCTGGGAAGCAATGAAGGTCAACAGAGGATGCAAGAATCTTCTCCTGATCAGATGAGTTCATACTCCAAGTATGAAAAGGAGGAACCGGAACTGAAGGGACCAATAGGGAGTTTTGCCCAGTTAAGTTTTTCGAAGTTTACTTTTCTAGTGGATAAAACATTTTGGGGTCTTTTGAAACATCCAGGCATGCTCCTTGCATTTTACATTAATACGTAAAATAGAATACTGAAATGTAGTGTTCAAGTAGTAAATGCATTGGATACTTCAGGTCATCTTCATTGTTGAGACCTTTGTTCTTTAACCATTACTTAAAAAGAGTAGACCATGTTGTGTAAAAGTAATTAATGCTTTGAATACTTCCCTGTCATCTTTTTTCGCTGAAAACCTTTATTCTTGATGTTACTGATGTCAGTTTCTCCTAGTTTCAGGTATGAAGAGTATGTGCAGGAGTATAGGGAAAAATATGATAGTTATTGCTCGATAAACAAAATATTGGAGTCCTACAGGTTTGTTGCAAGAATAGAAATATGCTGATTTCTCAAAGTTCCATGGAGATTATTTCTTCTTGTTTAACCAACACCTTTTTTAAACAGTTTATTTTCGGATTTAGTTATATTCTAATACAGATTGGGATCAATTATTTAGGAAGGAGTTCATGAAACTCGGTAAGGAGCTTGAGGTTTCTAAAGGAAGAGACACACAAAGATTCTATGACATGTTGGGACAGTTAAAAGATTCTTATCGCAAATGTGGACCAGTAAGTTTCCCTTTCAATATATTTTGTAGTCATGGATAAGCAGTTATAGAGTATACTCCAAGTATTTCCTATGTGAATAGTTATTATGTTTCCTAATGTAATACCAGCTCTAGTGCACTAGTTCAAAAAATCTTCACTTTTCTTAGTGCTTTTGGATGCAAGTGTTAAGTGCCTTTCTGCAAGCTATTTCTGGATAACAGATAGCTTAGTGGTCGAATAGGTTCAATGCTCTCTGGAGAAACATTTTCCCCCTAGTCCCATTTACTAGGATAACCTCTTACGCTTTCATGGTCGAAATAGTTCCAATGCACTCTGGAGACGCATTTTTTCTGTAGTCCCATTCACTTGGATAACTCTTTACTCTTTCATTTAACCCCTTGAGCTGGTTTATCAGATGTATCTGTCTGCTTACCCATGTGCCTTAGGTGATCTACTGGAACTGTATTTTCTTTGGGATCTCTAACTCATTTTTTTGAACACTGCAGAGACATAAACGATTGAAGAAAATATTTATTGTGCTTCATGAGGAATTGAAGGTACTTATCAGACCATCAAATCTTATTGCTTCATTCCTTATGATCCTTAGCAGTTCTTCCTGTCTTTCTTGTCCTAGTACTCTTTTTCTTCTATACAGTTTCTGAATGCTTCAACTTGTTGTGCAGCATTTGAAGCAGATGATCAAAGACTTTGCTGTTTCATATGCCAGAGATCGGTAACCAGGAAAATTGACTCCTAACTCATCTTTCATCTGTTGGTGAACCCCAGAGTGCTCAGGGTTTGTATTTATCTATAATATGTGATATAGTTTGCTGGAGAAACCAGAAGAAAGTGCTCTATCCGATTTGTAGATGAAATCAATGATGGTGACGACAAGAATTGACAGAAGACGTGAAGTTATAGTTGGAGCAACGCAATCAGGGTGAAGGTTAATATAAGATTTAAGTGTCAGTTTGCTGGATGTAAATAGACTTGTAGAGTGCCTATTTTTTCTTTCCTTTTTTCCATTCTTTAGAGGGGGTTGTTTCCCAGTACATCCTTGTGTAAATTTTTTGTTGAAGTGTTGACTTCTGATTGTAAAATCGCCCCAAGGGCAAATTTTCCATAGTTTTGTCATCATAGTGGACACTGTTCATGATCCTTTACCAAATTTTGATACAAACTGTTGTGCATAGGGTAGGTTTAAGTTTTGTTTATCATTCATTTGTAGTTCTAATGAAAAACGAAGGTTAATATCTTAAGATTCTAATTATGTGCACTTCTTACTAAACAGATTGGAAATATTATACCTTTGACAAACTTTTCTAAAATATTCTGTCTAACAAGAAAAAGACTATATAATATTATATTTATAATATGTATTGAACTTAACAAGAATAATGCACATATATCTTGCCAAAAACCTATCTAGGAGTGCTGGAAAAAATTTGACTAGTGTTTCATTTGGTTTGGTTTTATATTAAAAAACACCCAACATTAATCGATTTGGTATCAACCTTAAGAAGTCAAATTGAATCAGACCAAACCGACTTTGTATATATACTTTACAAAAAAAATCTACATACTTAGAATATTTATTATAGTGCAATTTGTACGTATTTCTTAATAAATTTCATAATTTCTACTATTTGACATATTATTTTATGTTAAAATTTATAATTTCGAACAATATAATAAGTCTGCTCTAGAATTATAGTATGTATATGTCTAGTAACTCAAATAAATTTCAAATCAAACTATGCTCATTCTTATTATCTCTTAACATTACTTGTTTATGAGTTCTGCACTGTCATTATTGCCGGTGACACTATGTTCTCATTTCACAATTTTGTGTTGTTTTCATAGGGAGCAAGGATAGAAGAAATATTTAGAAGCACTGGTTACATATGTTTGTGTTGTGGAGACCTTATTGAAAAAATCAAATCAAATAAAAAATTAATGCTTATTCTTTGATTTAGTCAAAAACTAAAAACCCCAACACAATTAATATAATTTAATAAATAAAAAAATTGAACCAATCCGACCGACTATGTGTACGCCCCTAAACCTAACTTTTTGCATGTTAGTGAGCCATGAATTAGACTCCCGTGGTTCGATCTTTTTTCGAATTCCAACATAATGGGAGCTTACTGTACTGGGATGCCCTTTTAGCGAGTCAGAATTATTTGTTATTGAGGCCTGAATGAAGTAAAGAAAATAAAATTTATATATCTATATAAAGAAGAAACCTAGACCCGGTGACGTGGCACTCTCTTAGACCAGAATCTCTAAATATCTTTATTCTCAAATTTTTGCATTTATCTTGTATTTAAATTGTATTTAATTAATTAATAGAAAATAAATTGATGTATCTGTTCGGAATAGTTGCTCAAAAAGTCTTAAACATTGTGTCTTACTTTCGATTTTCTCTCTCCTAAAAAGTTACTGAATTAATTTCTATAGAAATTCCATGTTCCTTTTTCCATTTTATGTCATTTCTTGGTTACTTTTGTATTCATTCATTTTAATCATATCCAACACTGAGGAGTTTAATTGCCTCTTATTCTCCCTTTTTCTTTGTCATTTGTTGAGATATCAATAAAAAGTTTCTTGCTCTTTATTAAATCTAATTACTAATTTATGTTTGGATTTTCATCACTACTTTGACTTTGATTTTTGAGTATGATTCTGTGTTTTTAAAAATATTCTTCTATCTCACTTCAATATTGCATTTTTAAAAATATCCTTTTGTGTTCATGTATGATCTTACTTCAGCATTCTCTTCCTCTCTTTAACTTCTTCTTATTTATTTATTTATACAAATGATAAGATGAACTTTGGCTTCCGTTTTTGGGTATGATTATGAGTTTTCAAAATTATCTTTCAGTGTATATGTATGATCTCATTTCAATATTTTCTTTCTTTTTTTTAACTATTTTATTATTTATTTATATAAATGATACAATGAACTAATCAAGAACAAGAAAATATGTTTTGTAATTTCTTGGTTTTGCAGAAGCATAAGAATTTTGCCTAAAGAAATAGTAGAGAAAAACTAGAGATTTGACTGATTGGAAAAGGAAAGGTAAAGTAGAAAATCTTTTTTCTAAAGTTGAAATATGCGTCTTTTACGGTAAATGAATTGCATATTGTATTATTAGACTAATGTCTATAATTATCAATATTTTTAGAATTTCATCGTTATTTCTTGAAAAGTAATGTTGTCTATTTTTTAGTTCTAGATGGACAATGTATCTCTCTAGCCTATGTTGAAAAATGAGAATGTGATCTTTATGCATTGCTATGGTTAGATGAACGTGCATATAATAAAGCGATGGTGGCTCCTCAATTGAACAAAAATAAAAAAATACTGAAAAAACTATGTCGTATTATTTTATCATTTTAGCAAATCTTTTTAAATGGAAGTTTCAATTTAATATGTCTTTTCAGTAATCTCATGGAATATATTAATTTGAAGTTTTGTGGTTTCTCCCCTCTTTCCCCGGTGTGTTTTAATTTGACTTAAGTTCCTCAATTAGTCTTTAGTAGGGTACTAATACAATCAATAATGGTGTTTTTAAAAAATTATTGATTTGACCAGTAATTCAAATCAACAAATCTATATTTAATATTTGCTTGCAATATTATTTTTCTTATCTTTTGATTTTTACCTTCAATGTATTAAATATTTTACCTAATATCTTGCGACATAGTCGACTTCTCAAATAATAAGTTTTATGACACTTTAACCTTGCCTACATTTTCTGAATTACAAAATTAATTTACTCATTATATATTTTATCTATCTTTTGAATAATAACTTTATTCTTTAAAGTAATTGTTATAAATTATTTTATTTTGTGAAGTTAATGCATGGTAATTTTTATTTCTTACCTAGTAATAGTAAAATAAAGAATCCGAAAATATTCAAAAAGGGGAACCTGCATATGTCCAATTTTGTTTGTCTCTGAAAATCTAGATGGACTAGAATGCGCGATCCAGTAGGTTTATACATGGCCCATTTCCCATTACGGCCCGATCAGTTTCTGATCAGTAATGTTTCGGGTCTTACCTATGAAAATGGCAGAACGAAAATTTCGTGCGAGGGTTTTAGGAGTTGAAAGGGGATTTTACAGTCGCCGGAGGGGAAACAGTAGTAAAAATGGGAAGGAGAATATTGAACGACGCGTTGAGGACGATTGTGAATGCAGAAAAGAGAGGATTTGCTTCTGCTGAGCTACAACCCGTCTCCAATGTTATTGCTAATTTCCTCCAAATCATGAAGTATCGAGGTAACTATTAACGGTTCTCCTACTGTTTGAGGTCTAAAATCTTCAATGTAGATTTTTTTTTTTTTGGTATAAAACATAAAGTTGAAATGTCTCTGGTGAAATCTATAGGTAAATGGAAAATCTGGAATTCGTATGTTTAGACTAATTTGCTTTTGAATGTTCACTGTAAACAAGAGGCTGAATCTGTATTTTAATGGGTTATTGATCATTCTACGAGCTTCCATTGTGTTGCGCTGCAAATCTCCTATTTAAGATCTTTCTTCCAATATGAGAGAAATCATGTTCATTAATCAAATAAGCCTATTAAAATCATAGAGTATACTGTATATTGGGTTGCTTACTTTGTAACTACATTCTCAGGTTATATTAAAGACTTTCAAGTACACGATCCTCATAGAGTCGGTAAGATATCTGTTCAATTGCTTGGAAGGATCAATGATTGTCGAGCTCTCACCTATAGACAGGATATCAAGGCTGCTACGATTGAGAAATATAAAACACGTGCACTTCCTACCCGTCAGGTTTGTGTTCTCCACTTAAGACTTTTTTAAACTCCATGCTTCCTAACCCTCATCAGTTATAAGACAGCCTTCAAACATGACCTGCATCGTTGTTCATTGAGTTTTGATTTCAGTTTTGCTATTTTAGGCTTTGCCTCATATAATGTAATTCCTGTTTCATGTCTTCTCTGTTTGAATTTTGTGCACCAAACAGTAATCTGTTTACCCCTGCTTTTAGTTTTTCCTTTGTTTGAACGTGTTAGGTCTTGTTCGGTTCCCCCTTTTAGGCATTTTACCATTTTCCTGCATTTCTGTTTGGTTTTATTTGATTTGCATGCTTTTTTCCCTAATCACTTTATAAGAAAATTATTTTTGCTCTATAATTTCTCATGTTTCAAATTCATCCTCTTGGGATGTTTGCCCTTCAATTTTTGAAAACTAATGTGATCATTGGAAAATTGTGAAATTAGGGATAATTGCTGTAATAATTGAGAATTATAAAAAACGCAGGCTTCCAACATGTCAGGTTTGTGTCCTCCCCTTAAGTGGGACTTTTTTTTCCTGCATGCTACCAAGCTCTCATCAGTTACTAAAAAAGCCATCAAGCATGAGCCTCATCATTGTTGATTGAGTTTTGAAATTTGAGTTTTGCCATTCTAGGCTTTGCTTCATATAATGTACTTCCTATTTCATATTTTTTTCTGTTCTCTGTTCTCTGTCCTCTGTCTGATTTGCATTGTTCACTAAGTGCTAATCTGCTCAGTCTTTTTAGGTTTTCCTCTGTTCGACTATGTTAAGGTCTTCAACCATAGTCCCCTTCTCTAAGTATTTTAGCACATATCCTAATTTCCTTTCTGTTTAACATGACTTGCATTTCTTTTTCTCTAACCACTTTATCAGAAGAATCATTTTGCTCTAATTTCTTCTGTTTCATATTTATCCTATTACGTTTTGATGTTCTTTAAATTTTGAAAAATACACGTACAAATTACAATAGGAGCAGAATGGTAAATTTTCCCTAGCAGAGTGGATTTTTTTCCCAGTGATGATGCTTCTTGCTATTACTAGTGGTTAAAGGTAGTTTAGATATTGTACATTGAGAATGGAGAAGATGATAGCCACAACAGTAAACTACAATGTAGTAAAATGTGATCCACAGCCTCCACTAAACACAAAATTGGTGTGGGACTTCACGGAAAGCTCCTTGACGGGGGGATCCCTTCCGTATCATCTTATCTTCCTCTCCATATTGCAAAGTTTTAAAGTTTGTGATACAATCTTTCTACCTCATCAATTTCCCAATCTTAAAAACTTCTTCTGGAGTACACCTCCCATGATTGCTGTCCAGCCTGGACAAGATGATAGTCATCTTGAGCTGCAATAGTATTCTAGCAAGTACTGCACTGACAGCTTACCATGTTCTTTTTAAGTATTTTAGGTATGGAGTTCACGTAATATGTGGATATATATTGTAGACAATAATTTCTTATCTTGATCATAGTTTTAAGTGCAAATAGAGAAGGCCGACTCCCTTAGCTATTCAATGTTAATTTGTATCAAGTACGAATGTGTTATTTACCATCTTTAGGTACTTACGCCATACTCGTTCTTGCTCCTGATTCTGACTTTTTACATGAAAATATTTGCTTATTGTAAATGCCTAAATGGAAACATAATGCTTCCATATGTCCATGAAAGCTGCCCTGAGGGAAAGGGCTGGGTATTATTTGTCATATCAATATGGCTAATTCCATTAACTGAAGGAAGCTTGGTATGTTGCTGTTACAAGGTAGACACAAAATATATATTTAAAAAATTCTCATTACCGAAAGGAAACACAGAACTTTGCAGTTTCACTTAGTAAGAAATACACAAACAATGTCTTGGGAATGGAACAGTTCTCCATAAATGTGAACTTGTGAGATATGTCGAAGTGTACTAAAGATAATTGCGGTTGAACTAAGGTTGTGTTGCACGATCTGTTTTATCATGAAGCTCTTTTGCGTATTGTATATTGAGGCAGGAGTGACCAAATTATACTCTATGCTGCAGTTACTATAAACCAAATTTGTGCAACCAACAAATCAACAAAGTCCTCTTCCGGAGGCATTTATTTTTCACTTATTCTTTCCAGGTTTCTGAATATACTGTCCTCTGTACTTTCAAAACCAGCTCTTACTGTATATCTATTACACTCATGCATTATTTCTCTTCTTGCTGCTCTTTCTTTTGAGTTCCTTCTCTACCAAGACCTGTGGAAAGAATATCCAAAGTTGTGATTTGTCTCCACTTTCAGACCAACCTCTTCACTATCTTTTCTGTCCAAAATAATCATTTTCATTCATCTTCCTGTTTCCACCAAACTTTATGTCATTTTCTGTTCAAAAAGAACCATTTGAGCCATCTTTCCATCTTGGGACAATGAAGCAGAAGGAAGCATCTTTGACAGAAAAAGCTTTTGCGTAGATGTGCTAGTATTATACCCACAAGGAGTCCTCAAGTTACAATAGTTTGCTATTAAACATCTTCGAGGATGCTTCTAAAAGTTTATATTTGCATTGTGAATACATATCTTTAAGTTGCACGCTGTGGTTGAGTGTGGAGCCAAATTTAAGTTGCACTGGGCCACTGGCAGAGATTATGTTTTTTTAGTTCTTTTCTTTTCTCGCAGGGTATAAGGCATAGGCTACATTTTCAGTTCTTACTTTTTTATCTTCCTTCCATTCTTCTTGTCAGTCAAACATAAATTTTTCAGTCTCACTTAGATTTAATTTTTCCTTATAATGAAAGCATACGCTTTGAGAAGTCTCCATTGCTGCTGCAGCTACATGTGTTACAGGCCTTTGAACATGTATACCTGTTAGTACCTGTTACCTTAAATGCTTTTACGTGGAATCTTGCTTTATCCTTTGCGTTAAAACCTTAAATGATCATTTGCTTTAACGTCCCACTATCCAAGTCAAGTTCTTTTCATCACCTTTTCTTACTTATGACCTAGAACTTATTGCTAATTTTTATTTCCTATAGAGGGTAGTATTGATCAATTCCTCTTCTTGCAGTGGGGATATGTTGTAATTACAACACCAAACGGAGTTTTGGATCATGAAGAAGCTCAGCGGCAAAATGTGGGTGGACAAGTTCTTGGCTACTTTTATTGAACAAGTTCAGACATGGTTCAAAGTTGACAAGAGTATTGTTATGATGTCATCTGTTTTGTACATTGTGGCTTGCCATTGGCGAGGAAGATCAAACATACAAGCAACCTTGCTTTCCAAAGGGCCCTAAATTAAAGTGGATTGTATTTTCTATCGCCAATAGGGAATACAAGAACATGAGAATTCCTGTTAAATTTCTCTATTTGCTTGTCTTAGCTATACTTCTGAGCTTTCTATGATATTCTGGTGTGGAGACTCTCGAGCCAAAAATTTTCTGTGCTCAAATTCTATGAGATCATCATAACAGACTTCATGGGAAAAACATCAAAAATGTTTGATGCCTGATATCTTAATTTTAATATGAAGGGGCGTGATTTGCATGTCTCTTCGTGAACGCACTGTTTCTCATGGTGTAGTGTGTTGGATATTGATGTATATATATGATGAGAACGTTGGTGGAAAAATGTTTGTGATCTAAAACCCGCGGCTGGAGGACTAAAACCCAGAAAGATTTAGGATGTGTTCTATATGATGACCCACTTATTTCTGCGCAAGGAAAATATTTTTCTTCATATACCGAACACACCCTTAAACGAATTCACTAATTCCCTCCATTATAAGGGTTCAAACACCCGTCTACAGTATAGATTGATGATCTCAAGAATAGCACGCGACACAAAGAGTAACCATATAATTCTCTCTTTGTTTTGTTTTATAATTACGATGTTTGAGCTAACTTATGCACATCTCAACTAATTTTACGTGGTATCTGTTACCAAGTTGAGAGACCTTTGCATTTCATTACACGTTAAGCCATAACTTTGGGTGCAAAAACCATGTAACCACTTCCGCTATAAACTACTGCAGATTAAATCACAACAATACAAAACAGAAAGACAACTTCATTTCTCTTCTAGCATGTCCACCATATGCACATGAGTGAAAGTTGCAGTGCTTCATTATCTGTTTCTTAGCCATTACACAGAAAATAGCATGTTAACGACTTTCTACCCTAAACATAGAGATTAATTACTGAGCTTAACTGAGCAGGGCGAAGCATGAGCTTGTGAAGGTGCTTTCGGCGCATAGACAGCACCTCCACCCTTATTATTAAAGCTCATCAGCACAATTAAACTCAACTAGTAAATTAACAATATGAATTGCAAAAGTACAATTCTCCAAGTATGAATAATCAAATACAGCAGCTCCGTAGAATGTAAGTCAAGTGGACATTAAGTTATTATCAAGTTAAGCAGAAATTTTCCTCACTACGGACATCCCAAATGAAAAATTATGTATGCAGTAAGTTACCCGCCTCTTTCTCTTGTACATTTAACCCAATTAGATGGAACAGTCATATCACTAGAACTATGAGAAGATATCAGATAGTGTAATTTACCACAACACTGGTTTCTCTTATACATTTAACCCAATTAGATAGAACAGTCAGCTCACTAGAACTATGAGAAGATATCAGAAAGTGTAATTTACCTGGAACTTTTGCCACTCAGTAGATTTACAATGACAAGTTCCATAAGAACTCTCACCCCCGGGTGCAACATGTTAAAGTTGCAATCAGTTGCATTTTGCAAAAAGACTCACATCTTAGTCATGCATCATCTCAAATGCTTCAAACGGTATGCATGATAAACTCAAGGAAAACTTAGCTGACCATTCAACAATGCTTATGCTTTGTTTATTCCTTTATCATCATGCCACATGCATACAGATGATTGAAGTCATCTAACAGGAAATTTTAACTATTCACACAGATACAAGTGCGGAAAACACAATTCTATATATCAAAACCTCTTAAAAAACTAGCTTCACACGACTAACTCATGCTTTAAAAATTATCAAAAAATTAGCTTAGCACAATGTCGTTTTCTGTTTTTTGTTGCTCAACATTAAGTACATATGGCTCTAGTCTTCCTTTTGTTTTGCCTTTTTTTTCCTGATCAAGTAAAGTAGTTCATATGGCTCTAGTCTCCTAATTATATAAAGATTTCTAGAGTAGGGGGATACAACATGGATTGGAATTCACATCAACAGCCTCAATTAGTCAAATACACAAGCACATAAAATGCACACTGACAAGTACGAAAGTAGGACTCGTATTAAGCCATTACTAAGCCTTGCTCGCCTTATACTGGTACAACTGACGGCACCAATAGTTTCACTGTTTTACTTCTCTGGGTTCATACCTGGTGTAGTCAACAGAATTGTAACAATTTTCTGTGTAAACACTTAATCATAGTTTTATTACTGCAGCTCGCTGAGCATGGCAAACCAGTGGCTTGGAAGATGCTTTCAACCAAGACGACAGCAATTATATTATCACTCAAACCTATTTTTGTAGATGATACTAGTCACACATAGAGAACAGACTACGATGCTCTTCTCCTCTCTCGGACGCACAATCAAACTAGTAAAATTAACAAAGTTGATCTGCAAATTCAATTGAAATAGTAAGAACGATCATGCAAGTAAGCTCTGTAGAATATAAGCCAGTCAATAGGAAATGAAGTTATTATAAAACCCAAACATTTTCCCACTTCTGGACTTCCCAATGAAAAAATGCATTTGTGCAATATGTTATCCACTTCACTCTCCTGTGGACTTAAAGCTGATAAGGTGGATGATTATTACAGTGGAACATACATGATACAACAATCTAATTTGTTATTTAGATGGGAGAAATGCTTATCTATTANATACAACAATCTAATTTGTTATAGTAAGAACTAATATAATACAGTCAGCTATGGTCCGAATGATCAACTCTGCAACACAACAATTTCAATCCCAAACAAGTTGGGACCAGCTAATGAATCCTAACTGCTTCATTTAAGTTCAACTCATGTCATCAGCTCAACTCATATCATCGACATTTTAAAACTGCTGTCAATATCAAATTGCAAAAAATTATGACATGTGAGTCATGCAATACTCATAGATATTTTCGTAGCTACGGAAATTAAACTTGTACAACGAAAATGATGACCATTAACACTTCTGCAGATTCTTACCAACAATAATGCTTTCTCTGGCTGAAAAAAGTGATGTCAATCCATTTGAATTCAGTATCAGTAATGACATACAGTTCCATAATATTCATCGTTTGTCTAATCCTTACAAGCATTAGAAAGTTAAAGTCCATGAACAGGACATTTAGCCCAAACCTCCCCAACTGTTCATGCAGAAAGAAGTGCTAAAAGGATGCTATAACCAATAAAACTGTTTGAAGATTGGCTTGACCAGACAAAGATCAAGCTTGTATAAAACAATCATCCATTCTTATTTTCCTACACCTCCCCACTTCCAAAAAGAAGGGTCCCTATATTTACTTTCTTTTAACTGAGCATGAATCCGTTCTAATTGCATACAGATCAACTATATACCAACTGTGCAAATTTGTCATCACAGGTACCAACCATGCAATCCAACACCATAAATTCAAAGGTTATGAGTAGATATATGAACAAGTCAAAAGATACAATACGACCAGACAAAGTATACATTACCAACATGCACATTAAAGTATAAACGCTCAAATTTTGTAAACCATTAAGTAAAGAAATATAAACTCCACCAACACAGGAGAGTTGAAATTCACATTAAAGACGTTCAATTTTCAGAAGGAAATAAAGAGAACTCCACATACTATGTCACAATATACCAATTGTGCAGCCTCATTATTAACATGAAAATATTTAGTTTCTCAATTACCCACGCGCCTTCAGCTCAGCAAGGCGCCTGGTTAGATCGTCTTCGTCGACTTTCTCACTGTCCTTAGTAGGAATGGCATGGCCGGCTGCTTGTGGAAGCCCCACAGAGACCTCAAGGCCGTAGTCGTCGGCCACCTGGTGCATGAGACTGTTGACCTGGTCCTCTGGAGTCGACAGCGAGGTACTTCCAGCCATAGAACTCTCCATAAACTCAGCTTGAACTTCCATATTAACGAACTGGCGCTCGAACTGGTCCATCGTCTCGGACATCTTCTGGAGATTACCGGTATTGAGAGAGGACTCAAGTGATTTGACGATATTTCCCATGGACTTGCTAATTGTGCTCATTTTCGCCTGAGTATCAAGCCGAGCCACAACGGCGTCGAGACGCGAGGACAATCGGAGATAATTCATCTGCTCGCTGCGCTTGCGGATTGCGTTCTCGGCGTAAATTCTAGCGCCGTCCATATTCCCTTTCTCGATTGCCTTTTTCACCTTAAGCTTCTCGGCTTTTTCGTCTTTCTCACATTTTCGGGCTTGGCGTTGAAGACTCTTCGATGTGAACTTGAGCTCCATGATCTGGTTCATCAATTTCTCTGTGTTTCCCATGGCTCTAGATCTGGCGATAAACTCTTCCGAATTTGTGAATTATCGATGCAATTTTGTGATTCTCACCTTCAATCGATCACCTTCTTCTCTACTTTGAATTTTATTAGGGTTTGAAGACAGATATTTTCCTGGAAATTACTTGGATACGGAGTTTGTATATGCTACTCGCTTTCCGGGTAATGACCATCTACGGTCAGAAACAATTGTAGCGTCTTTTATTTCAATATTTAGTCGTTGGATCAACGAAACGCGCAGTGGTGGGGCCCATGAGATGTGTCGACCGTTGTACAAGTCTTCACTTTTTTTTTCCCCCTAAAATGACGTTGTATTTCTTTTTTATTTTATATTGAATATTATATTAACAAAAATACAAAATGATAAATCTTTCATAGTCGATAGTAATTATGATGTTGAACTGATAGTTCATGATGATAGTAATATTGAAATGCTCATATTTATTTA
>JACEIK010000872.1:62047-75230 GCA_018107945.1 Datura stramonium
GTATAATATACATTTCTATACATAATATGGTGTATATCTTCATCATATTTGATAAAGAAATTATGGATCATAATTAATTAGTTGAGTGATTAACGGGTTAAAACAAATGCAAATCTACGAGCCGGAATACAAAAACGACGAATAGAAAAAGGTCACATAGATCAATGACGCATTGGGTATTGTGCCTGAAAATCGACTTGTTTCTTGCTGAAAAGGGACCTAAAAACGGTTACGGGAAACAACAAAGGGCTACTCCACGTGTTCTACCACTACTACTCTTTCATCCTTTCAGCTTATGTGTCATCTTTCGCCCCCTGCTTTCTTTTGCACACTGCTCTCGTGTATTTCTCCGCCATTTTCTCTCTGCTCCAAAACGCTTTTATCTTCATCACAATTTTTAGGCCCTAATTCGAATAGTAATTTCCATTGACGTGATTCGATTGCATGTTCCATTAGCTTCAGCGGGGATTCACGTTTTCCCTCGTTGGAGCAACGTGAGTGACAGGTTTTTAGGAAAATGAATGGGATTAATGGTGCCGAGGAATTAGAAACGGCCTTTGAAATTGCCGTGGTGGTTCCGAAGAGTTCAGGAAACAACAAGAGTGTTGATTGCATTGAGGTTCTCGTTGACGAGTTTTGTAAGGCGGGATTAATCGTCGACAGAGTTGTTGGCATTCAGAATGAATTCATCAGGGTGCGTTCCGTTCTACTACTATCTTGTTGTAAATTCCGCTGTATTACTATGGTTGATCTTTATAGGAGATCTCCTTTAGTAAATTAGTTTAATAACTAGAATAGTTTTTAATTTGTTTTTGTTTGAATAATGCTAGAGAAATCCCCATTGTTTAATTTACATTTGTTTTCAGAATTCTGGTTAACCAACGTGTAAACCCCAAAAAAATGTTTCTGGAATTCCTTTTCCCCCTCTACGCAGTCGCTTTCTTACTTACTACATCACGGATTATTTGATATTTCTGTTGTGTGTAACAATAAACAATTACCATCGGATATCCTCGAATGGATGGAGGATTCAAGGGCGAGAAGTTAAGTAGATTGAAGCTGCCCTGCATATATACTCCAATTCTAGTAGGAATTTTGCAGTGTACTCTTCTTCTTAGTCGCAACAGAAATGATAAACAAGATTGTAAGAACAGCGTAGACTATAGTATTAATCTTGGATCACATAGATTAGGGTGGTGGGCTTTGGTCTTTCTTTGTGGGGTATAAAGGACCCCAAAAGTTTAGAACTGAATTTGGATCCTCGAGACAGAGAAAAATCATTACAAGCTAAGAACTAGTATAGGCGTACTTTAAAGAGTTTGAATGACAGCATATAACACATTAGGTTCTTCTACATTTAAAAAAAATAGCAAGATAGTCAATGCATTGAAGTCACACATGGAAACAGATAAGTTGTCAATGTTTATGTATGTATACATATATTCTATGTGGGGGTCCCTTTTGTTATGATTATAATTTTCTTTAATAAGAAAATGTCGTTATGGGCATGACATATATATTTGGTTCATGTAAGAAGATAGGTCTGGTCACTCAAAAGATATCTCCTTCTTGCTGGTTTGTTCTAAATTCTGCATATGTAATTGCATGATTTTAACTTAAGCTCTTTCTTTCCAGTTGGGAGCGCCATTAAAAACTCTTGGCCTGGCTGCAGCAGAGTTGCAGTTGAAGAAACGGACTCATATCGGTGATAATCATTATATTCTCTTCAGTTCCCTCATTAGATTTTTCTGTAGTTTCTCATTTTTATGTATGATCTGATGTAATTACTGGCTGATTCACCTATCGAAAAAATTGCAGGCTTTTGCTTATTTCTGAGCACACAATTTTGGTTTCAGGAGTGGATTTGCAATTTCACTGGGATGAGGCTGAAGCATATGAAAGGCAGCCAGATGGCTCCTTGTTTAGTTGGTTTGAGCGCTACTGTTGCTACCGTCACATAATATATGGGATTGTGAGTTAACTGGAATCCTAGCCTGCTCTAGATCTTGTGGTTACTTGTCCTAATGGATGCATAAGTTTATTCAAGCCTTCATTTGATTGTCTATATCAGATTAGGCAAGTCTGAAGCCAGTCTTTTCCAATGCTCTTTACTTGTCCCGTCTTTGCAACTATTAATTCCTTTCCCTTTATTACAAATAAATCTTATATGTCTTAATTTATTCCAAAAAAGGGGTCTTCTGTGTCTTAATTGCAATCTAAACTGGTATAAAAATTCTTTTGTTATGTAATGTCTCTTAATGTATTCCTCCCTATATTTCAATTTCATGTTTTCTGAGTCCAAAATTGCAGGTGAACACAAGCACCTCAACAGTTATATTAAAGTCTGAAGGAAATGAGGTGCACTGGGAGCCAGGAAAACCTCTTTTGCGAACATTGGAGTCGATGAGCATTGTTAAAGAAGTGTTCCCTGTGCATGGTATGTTTTCTCTGATTTGTTCAAATTAACAGTGACCTAGAAACATCCAAAGAAGATTAAATTTACTTTGCAGATGAAAAAAAGAGGAAGCAGCTTCTAAGATGTTGGGCATTGAACTGGTGGGACTTCACTGTGCAGCCTATAGATGACATTTGTAACTACTATGGAACGAAGGTGAAGTTTTTGGAGGAGTCTTTTGCCATATTGTAATCATGTTATATTCCACTGCTATTTGTGTTACTTGCTTAACACCAAATAAATAATGTCAACAATAGATAGCTTCCTATTTCGCGTTTCTTGGGATGTACACAAGATGGATGCTCTTCCCAGCTGCATTTGGACTTACAGTGCAATTAGTGGATTTTGGGTAGGTCAATCCCACTTTCTGTGCCTTTTTAACTGTCAAAGTTTGTTTTCGTTTTAATTCTAATTCTGAACAAGGTCTCATATATTCTCCAGGTCATTGCAGTTGTTTGTCCTTTCTGCTTTCTTCATAAGCATAATTTCTTGGGCTGTGTTATTTTTCCAATTCTGGAAACGTAAAAACTCCGCGCTCCTTGTCAGGTGACACATTCTACATAATTGTTCCATTCGTTTCAGTCACATCCTTTCTATCTGCTGTTGAAGCTATTTGGATTGATGTTTCTTGGTTCATATTTCACTGCCTGGAGTACAGGTGGCAGATGAATTATCCGGCTGGTGTAGACAATGGATCTAGATTCTTGGAAGGTGAATGGTATCAATTTCATTCCCCTGTGGAGCTCATGAAGAAACATGGAGCTGACAAAACTGATAAACCAAGAGGAAAAGAATCATTCCAAAGAGAGGAATGGCTTGGTCATTTCATGAGATTCAGAAATGATGCCATGATTATGCTGAGCATCATATGTCTCCAGTTGCCTTTTGAATTGGCTTTTGCTCATGTCTATGAGGTTTTGAGGTCTGACATATCAAAGTAAGCAACTACATGTTCCTACTACCCGTGAGTCTGTTACATTAGAGTACTTTGTCCATAACTACATATTTTATCTATATTTACCAACTTATATCATTTTTTTACTTCTAAAATAAGAAAAGAAAAAAGGTACCATGTTATCTCTGAAGTCCCAATATCATCCGGGTGTCTGAGATATCTTCAATTTGATGGTTAAGATTCCACGTCAAGATCCTCTCTTTGGCATTCATCTTAATGTAAACTAAGCCAGGATGCATTACTTTTAAGCATCCCCAGTTCAGCAGTGTAGGATGACTCAAAAATTCACATCATGTTAATTGATGTATTACCTAGTTTTCGATACTACTGAAGAGATACCAATATTGCAGAGTTTCTTTTGATTGTTACTCTTTACTTCATCTATTTGATGTCCTCCTTTTCGTCATGTTCTATTAGGGCCAAGAACTTTACCAGCTTTGGAATGTCTAAGAAGTACTTTTTCTTTGACATTGAAATTCTTATGTCATGCCAACATGCAGTTTTATTTCATAAAACAACCTGCCAATATTTTGTTTAACTTTTCTATTATCTTCACCTTCCGGGGATTAGATATCCTAGTATTCAGATAGCATTCTCAAGTTGGTCATAACCCCAAGAAAGTAGTTGTCTTGCAAATAATTCCAATTTTTGCCTATCCAGTGCAAAATCTTAACAGACTTCACAGTTAATATTAACATAGCCTTTTCTGCTCTTAAACTCACTTAGTCTGCTACATGCAAAAATAATATGCTTTCTGCTTCTTTCAGGTTTTGTCTGACAGCTGTATACCTCTTTACTATTCAGTACTTCAACAAAATTGGTGGAAAGATATCAGTGAAGCTTGTAAAATATGAGAACAACAAAAACATAGAACGGAGAGCTGACAGTTGGGTTTACAAGGTGGTTATGAGAAGCTTTGTTTCTTTCTCATTTGTCCAGACTTTTTGCCCCTAACTATGACTTTGCTGCCTTCTTCAGGTCTTTGGCCTTTACTTCATGCAATCCTACATTGGAATCTTCTATCATGCTTTATTGCACCGCAATATTATGACTCTTCGCCAAGTGATCATTCAACGTCTAATTATATCAGAGGTAGCTGGGATCATTTCTGATTTCTTTCACATACGCCATCTTAATCTTTATTGATGTATGTTGTTACTGTTTCCCAGGTTCTGGAGAATATGTTGGAGAACTCTCTACCTTACTTGAAATACAGCTTTAAGAAATATAGAGCTGTGGGGTAAGGCACTCTTTTCATTTCGGCTGGTCTGCACAGGATTTAATTGGAGAGCTAATTTACTCTCGTTTATTATTTGTTTTCTACTTTCTGGTCCATCTAATATATCACTTTGTGTGAAGAAACAAGAGAAAACGTGAGAAAGGAACGTCCTCGGAAAAGACCCAATACATGTCTAGAGTAGAAAAGGAGTACCTTAAACCTGATTATTCTGCTAGTATTGGAGAGGAGCTTGAAGACGGACTTTTCGACGGTAATCCATGCTGCTGATTTTGTTAAAGATCCTATATGAATTTTAATCTTATTGAACACCTTTAATAACATGTCCCTGTTTGAATTTTGTAACTGCAACTGTTTTTACAGACCCGTAGCTAATTGAAACTCCCAACAATTGCAGATTTTCTGGAATTGGCATTGCAATTTGGCATGATCATGATGTTTGCTTGTGCATTTCCACTTGGTTTTGCCTTTGCTACTTTGGTATATAATGCACCCTGGCCCCTCCCTATTTTTATATAGTTCACTATTTTGTTTTTATGGAGTAATAAGGAGCCGTATTCATTTTGCTTTTGCAGAACAACATCACAGAAATACGAACAGATGCACTGAAATTGCTTGCCATGTTAAGAAGGCCCATTCCACGTCCTGATGCAACAATTGGAGCTTGGCTAAACATATTTCAGGTATGTGCTGTGCTGCCTTTTTCTTTTTGCCAAACCCAATTATATCAACTCTTGCTTACTAACAACTTGTTCTTGCAATGTCTTAATGTCTTGGAATTCAGTTTCTGCTTGTCATGTCAATATGTACGAACTGCATTCTCCTCGTATGCCTATATGATCATGAAGGGAAATGGAATATATCACCTGGACTTGCTGCAATTCTCATCATGGAACATGTACTTTTGCTCATAAAATTTGTATTCTCGCGCATTGTTCCAGAGGTATGATTTCTAGTAGCTATACCAATCTCAGAAAATACATGTACCTTTGTGACTAACGGGCGTTGCACAATGTTGAATTAAATAGGAACCGGCCTGGATAAGAGCTAATAGGATGAAGAATGCAACTCATGTACATGATATGTGCTCCAGACAGCTTTTAAGGAGCATTTCTGGTGAAAAGATGCATGCTGAATTAAAAAAAGATAAGTAGTGATACGCTGTAGGACTTATGAGTGGCATTGTTCATACCCACACCACGGTGTCAACTTCATCGCTTTGAAAGCGATATTTGAAGGTAGATGTCGGAGCATATATAAAAATGTTGAGCTGTGCGTAACTGTGCAACGAGTGAATTTCTTCTTACTGGACTCTTAGATGCCAGTGTGCTTGTTTGCCAAGCCAGTGTAAAGTGCGATTTTCTCTTTTGGAAGTAAAAAGTTTTGTTTTTGATTGAGCAGCTAGACTAGACACTATTTCCTAGCATTCGTTAATAATGTTCATAACATAAACATCCAACCAACCCAGAAAGTTGTGTGCTTGCGCGGGAGACATATTTCCTTCAGGGTTGAACGTCAGCAGTTAGCAGAATTCTGGCGTATCTAACATTCTTGGCGCTGGGCAGTGGGTTCACTTTTAGTTCTCAATACTTACATATCCATATTGACTTTGCATTTTGTCACAAAGGAATATAATAAGGGTTGATCTCTAGTGGACCTTCCTGTAGGAGTGGGATTCGAACCCAAATGAAGTGCTAAGTCTATCAGAAAAAAAAAGAACCAACTGATTTTGTAGGATTTTCAAAAAATTCTTTGGTTTCTTTCGGAAACAGATGATTTATTATCTTCTTCACACGTTTTGTGAGAAATAGGTTTGATTCTCTCTTTGTATTCTGTTTGAAGGAAAGATTCTAAAGAATTAATCAGTGTAATATTTCGAATTTTCATTCAAATGATTTTTCTATTGATTAAAGATTATTTTGGTTGGCTCTGATAAATTAAACGAAATTAAATCTTATGAAATTATATTAAATATTTGACCATATATTGTACCTCATTAAGAAACTGATCCTTGTTTATCAACTATACATTATTTAATCAAATTCAATTTTCTCTCTATATGTTATTCGAAAAACCCCATCTGGGCGATGGATAATACATGCTCAACTTTGCGAAGACAAAATCAGTCAATAACTGCCAAATGAAAAGATAAAAGGACAACAAACAGAAAGGAAAAAGAACCTCCCAAATGCATGTGTGTGGAATATGATCCCTGCGACATTTCTTCAGTTCCAGCTGACCATCTCAGAAAGGGAAAAAGGAATTATGTACAGAGAAAGGATTGACTCTCAAACTCGAAACAGAATCGAGTCCATGTTTGTATTGAGCATCTATGATGTTTAGCAGTCCGTGTTTTGTTTATATGCAGTACTGCTCTGTTATTTTATGACGGAGCTGTTTCCGTTGCTGTGCTGTTCATACCTCTACAGTTGTATGCACTTATATTTTCCAAGTCCTCTCAAAAAGTACTCTGCCCATTTGCTGAAAGAGACTGTGATCTTATTGATATCTCAGTGTTGAATCAACAACGAGAACTCCCAAAACGATCACTGACTTGGCGGGCACAAGCGACGACACTTTTAGCCCATTTCCTGATTTCTTCCTTGAACTTCTTCGAATCAAGATGTTTCAACGACTTCATTCCAGGATCAGTTGAGATCTCCATGAAGGAGAAGCAGCTGTCAAAGAGCCTGCGCTTTGCTGCAGCTTTATCGTTCTTCATAATTTGGCTCCCTTTGCTGCTGCATGAAGCAGCTGCTTCTTTGGAGATTGAATCCTCTGCCATCAACTGATCCTAGAATGAGACCGTTTTGGGGGTTTGTAGTTGAGAAACACGTACTTTTATATCAAAAGAAAAAACAGCAGAGCTTTCCAAGCGTATGTAGCAAGGAATAGTTTTCTACAGCAGACTTTTCAAAATATTCTGACAGGGGATTTGCGCTACTAGTCAAAGGTCCAGTTCGGTTAAAGCGTGTTAAATTGGTTCTCATTATTATCAGATGGAGGGTTGAGTATATTCATATTTTTATGTAGTCACTTAGTTTCCTGCTTTAATCGTAGACGTATCAACTGGCAAAAACTTGTATTTCTTTCTCTTTTTTTTTTTCTTTCTACGACGAATAGTTGTTACCAACCTTGAATTGACGGAACTAATTAAATTTCAAGAACTAATACCAAGTTCTCTGCACGTTTGGACTTTATTTTGTCAGAAACTTTCTTCCCATAACCTACCACCACTAACTCTAGCTAGTTGGAAGAGTATTTTGTCGCTTGAGCCAATGAGAGGATGCAAGAGAATCTGAATGTTAAATAGATTCGATAAATTATGATGTTCTACTCTTACAGTTTCCTTGCAAGAAGTACTTTTGGAGCCCAAAAAAATAATTATTAATAGGACCCCCACTTTCCTATATACTCCTCCTTGGCAGCAAGGAAAACCAAATAGAGAGAAACACAACCATTAAATCTCAGATGATTTGCTCAAACAATTTGGCCGGACTAAATTATTATTATCCGAAAGTACTTCTATTGTAACTCCCACCAGCCAAATAGTAATTTTAAATTGAGAGCTAGGCCAAATTAGTTGAAACAAAACCTAGCCTCTCCCCATACAAGATCCTGACCACTTTATCAAGGGCATTATGGAACCAGAAGTCGCTCTTCAACGCAAATCAAACCCAATGAATAACACACATTCACAATTGGAGCTTTCTCCACACACTACCAGAACATATAAGAAGCAACCATGCAGAAGGAAGTAATGTGGATTTATAAGGCCCCAATTTAAGACACCACAAATTAATATAGATAATCTTTAAAAACTCTGATAAAGGAAGTCAAACTTTAGCTCAAAACTAGAGATATTGCCCTTGCCACTATCTACTTGAGAAAGCGACAAAGATAAGTCAAAATGCAAAACTTTGGTACTAGAGAAAACCCATGCATTACAAATCGTACACCTAGCACGAACTCTTAAGCCTGTCTGTTCCTCTTCTTGGCACCTGACTTGGTGACCTTGAGACTCCTGTTCACAGCACTCAACCTTGCAAGGGCCGCCTTCTTCAGATCTGGCCTGTAATAGTTGTCTGCAACCTGTACAGAGAAGTAATTAAAATACATTCATACAAAAATGTGACAATACAAAGCTGAGACAGCAGAAGTTTCTATTTAGCTAAGACTATTACAAGTGCTTAGAAGTAATCTCCAGAAAAGCTTTATACCAACTAACAAATTAGAAAGAAAAGACAATCAGCAAGACATCTAACGTTAAGAAAAGGGTGGACACATTAAACTTTCCAAGCATCTCCAATGAAAAAAAGAAAGGCAAATGGTAAAAAACAATGGCAAATCAGTCAAAATGGCTCCCGTGTGATTTTACAAATCAAGTACTACCCTATTATTGCACATATGGATCAATAAAGTTGAATTGGACTACTCAACCAATCACTTCAATTAACCAAAACAGAAATTTTAGTACTATAAAATAGAACTAATTCTCAAAGCTAACTGCCAACAACCACTTCAGTCTAACTATTATCAATTGCAAACAGCCAACCACCACTTCAACAAAAGTATAACTATGATCAATTTCTTGTATTATTTCACAAGTGTAGACTCTAAATAATCAATATATTACACAATCCAAAACAAACAAGAAAAGCCTACCATGGAAAAAAAAGACAACGGCAGAATCTAGAAAACAATTAAGTTCTAAACTTTGAGATTACAAAACTGAGAAATCTCAATACATCTTAAGAATGAGCAACTATTTTCTTGAGAAGGTATTTACTTAAGAATGAGCAACAATTCTACCACTTTAGATTTCATGATAAACATTGCCAACTCAAGTCAGCATAATTTAGATAAGACAAACAATTGCATACAAAATACTCCACTAACTGGTTGTGACCTATTGAATCGTATTGTGTTGTCTTGCATAGAAAATACTCTCTAACAGCTTTTTTGGATGGTTGTTACCTATCATATTGTGTTGTGTTGTTAGTTTAAATACAATGTTCTGATTGATACTTCATTTTATTGTATCATATTGTTAAATCTTTATAATGTCCCATTTTGTGTAATGGCCGATTTGATCTGATTGCTGTCGTTCACTTATGTTTTTCTCAATGTCTTCACTTTTTACTCTCTCTGGACCACTTGTCACATTTTTTGTTTACACGGCCGTTAAGAAACTAAATGTTTTGACTATCATATACCTTGTTTATTATCTTTAATTATTTAAAAATGTTAATCTCTCATCAATCACAGTATTAGTATATGTGAATGTGATCTTAAATTAGGTTTTCTATACTTAATTAGTCACTGTTTATAACTTTCAAGAATAATTATTATTTAGGGAAAATGAGGAGAATGTAATGTTTTCAAAACTGAACTATTTTGGACCATCTACTTTTAGTAAGGACGACAAGTAAAGTTGTCCAGGGGAGTATTTAATAATCATCCTTCATCCTTTAAAGTACCTTTTGATGAACCCTATTTTTATTGTAGGTCTATTATTCAAATTGATGATGTGTGACATTATATAACAACAGAAAATGATACACTCTATCCATACATTGTATTCATCACACAATGCAGTATGATACAATAAAGTACATTATGAAACAATATGTAACAACCATCTAACAAAGTGTAAAGTAGTGAACAGAGGTGAATTGAAACTCAACCTGGTTCGTTACAGCCTTGGCCATTCTGCGGAATTCCTTCTTCATCACAGATTTGTTGAGCAAACTTGAAGGCTTGTTTTGCTTCTTGGTCTTTGATGTAGCAAGCAAAACAGATTTATCTTTGCCCTCAGGCTGGATAGTCACAGTTTTCTTGTTTGCTAGGCCTGAAGAATCATAAAAGCGTAAAACTGATTGACTTCACTGTAATTTATAAGACATGACAATGGAAATTTCTCAAGCAAGAAAAACAAATCAGCAAACTACTCAAACTTTCTAGAATTGAAAACATAGCCTTCACCAAACATGACAAATCTTAACTTCACTATTAAAACCATACAACATTAGAATTCTACATCACAATATGTAAGCCTTCACAATTTATCAACAAAAATCTCTTCACATAAAGCAAACATTAGAATCATGTACGCTATAAAAGTTAAACAAAAAAAGTAATTGTATCACCTAAAGCAATGTACAATTTCAACTGATGACATCAAATAGAACAAAATCCCGATCTAAAGTTCTATGAACAATAAGGAGGTTAGAGCAAACCGCAATGTCTACTGTATAGGGACTAACCAGAGTGCTTGTAAGAGTGAAGGTTGTAGAGATTGTTAGGTTCTTTGCTGAAGACGACACCGGCTGTACCATTGCCGAACTCCTTCACCAAAAAGGAGTTGTTTTTCTTCACGATCTCCCATACTAGTTGCCCTGGAACTGTTGTCATTTCCACAGAGCAAATGGATTCCTAGGGTTTTGCTTCGACGGCGGGAAGAGGAGGTTGCTGAGAGCTTAAGATCGCATAAGTGTCTGCATTTCCTATATATATTGGTATCCAAAACCCTAGCCAAGGAATTGTGTCGATCTGGGCCTATTAATTTACCGAATTGCCCATGCTTTTTATTTTTTTCATTTTTCTTTCACATGTATACGCTTGAGAAGAAAATACTTTAGTCCAAACATAATAAGCTCAATTTGTTTTGTACCTTTTCCGTAGCGTAATGATTTTCTAATTTTTTATTTAAAAAAAATTATTTTTTTTACATATAAGATATTATTATTTTTATATNATATTATTTAATTTTTGAGAAGCGAAACATGTTAACTAGCTACCTAATATGGGATGGAGGGAGTACATCGGCTAAGGTTTTATGATTACTCTCTCCCACGCAAATTGTTTACCTGTAACTATTCAACACTCCTACAAAAAATTGATCACATTGGAACGTACGCCCTCCGTTTCATATTACTTGGACCCAATACAAAAAGAAATTATTATATTTTACTTGTTCAATTTAAAAAATCAATAAAGTTTTATTGCGATTTTCTCTTTCTACCCTTGGTATTAAATATAATAACCACGTAAAGTAGTAATTAATTAATTTAGCGTCTCAAACTATCATTAACAAGATTAGTTTAGTAAAATACACCCTTAATAAATAAAAAAACTAAAAAAGTATGTCAAATCGACATAAATCAAGTAATATAAAAGGGGGGAAGTAAAAGAAAATATATTTTAAAAGCCAAGTTGTACAAATCACAATTTATAAATACATAAAATATATACAGAAGCTCTCACACGTGAGGCTATGTTCTTGTGAGAGAGAGAGAGAGAGAGCCTTCTCTAATTCACGAGTCTTTTTCCTAGTTATAATTTTATTTTATTTTTATTTAGTGTTTAATATTCGTGATCAGGTCTTAATTAATTTGAATTCGTATTCTTAATAAGAATTTTTCTATATTAAAAGTTCAAATTTGAAAAAATCATATTTATCCTACCATATTCTGAGTTGATTCCAAGTTATAACTCGATGAAACTTCAATTATAGCAGAGATCCAAAAAGAGTCACTTCTTAGTATTAAATTAATTTAGTTTCATATATATGCGGTTTAAATTTTGTTCACTGACAGTAAAAAAATAATTAACGTACACATAATTTTTTTATGATTAACATGCAATTATATGTTATAATATATTTCATTCGTCTCAATTCACGTGACATATTTTTCTTTAACAAAAAGAAATATCACCTTTTCATACGTATCCCAAAATAATTTAATTTTAAAATTCTCTTTTTACCCTTAATGAAATGATTTATAGCCACACACATGATCAAGGAGTACTGTTTTATACCAGTCCAAAAATTTCAAAAGTTTTCATTTAAAAAAAAAAATTATGTCAAGCCAAACAACGTCACATCAATTGAAACAGACAAAGTATAACTTAAATCTTTATTTATACCTAATAATGGATTTTATTTTATCTATTGCGTATATTTGAAGAAGTTAATAACTTATAGCTTGTTTGGTGAAGCTTCTGGGAAGTCAAAAGTGCTTATTTTTCTTTAAAAGCACTTATTTTTTAAAAATGAGGTATTTGGCCAAGCTTTTGAAAGAAAATAAATGCTTTTAGGGAGTAGCAAAAGTTATTTTTCATAAACTAAAAAAAAGTAGCTTCTCCCTAAAAGCACTTATTTGAAAAACATTTTTGTAAAAAATACACTTAAAAACACTTTTCAAAAGCTTGGCCAAACACTAATTATTGCTCAAAAATATTTTTTAAATTTATTGGCCAAACACAAATTGCTTCTTAACAAAAGTACTTTTTTTATAAATACTTTTGAAAAAAACACTTCTCAGAATAAGCTAATTTGAAAAGTTTGGCCGAACAGGCTATTGATATAACTAAAATAGTAGTCGCACTGTAGTCAAAGGACCAATTAATTGATTGAATAATTTGGTCAAGATTTCAAAGGAATAATATTAGGAGTCCTAATTAAAGATTAATTATTTCAAAGATTTTTGCTATCTCTATATATTAGTATTATAGTTTTGAATTTTTCATATAC
>JACEIK010000872.1:125135-152812 GCA_018107945.1 Datura stramonium
AAACCTACAAAGGAAACCAGAAAAAGGTCAAACCCCAAAAAAAGAAAAAAAAATAATTGCTTTTTCGTTTCTCCGTCTGGCTGCTAAATTCTACTACTGTTTTTGTCTCTCTCTTCTCTCTTTCTCCGTCGCTCTCCGTCTCCGATCTCTCCTCCATCGCTCTGTATCTTCCGCCTATATATACATATACACACAGTACTCACACGCGCGCGCACACACTGTTGCTTTTGATGGAGTCGCTTTCGTCGGTGATCGGACAGAAAGCGATTTTGCCGTCGACGACTGGTCACTGCGATCATGATATCTTTTTAGGTTCATTTAGGTTGAGGAATGTACGGAATTTGAATAGAGCTTGCCGGAGATTGAGAATTCGAGTGCAAGCTGGAAATGGAGTATCCAAAAGTGCTACAGCCGGCGGCTCCGGCATAGATTTTAGTGATCCTGATTGGAAGTTAAAGTATCAGAGAGAATTTGAGGCTCGTTTTAATATTCCTCATATGACCGATGTCTTCCCCGACGCCGTTTCGTATCCTTCTACCTTCTGTCTTAGAATGAGGTACTGTCTCGTAAAGAACTGCTTATTATTATTATTTTTGGAATTGTAGTGTAGTTTTCTCTTTTTTTATGCGGATTAACTGCGTGTTGAATTGCTAGTTAATTGAATTGAAAGTAGCATGAAGTATTTAGATTTATTTATTGAAAATATGATATTATTACTTCTCCGTAAGGTGCTGTAATTTCATTCCATACATTTTGCTTAATGTATTTGACTTGCGGCAAGGCCGGATTTTTGGAAAGAAAAAAACAGATGCCATTATTAAGAAAGAAAGAAAGTGTTAAATTAACTGTTGAATTTTGTTTGGAAAAAATATCAAATCAAAGTTGAAAATCTCGAATAATTCAATGAATTGGAAAGTTATGAAAGTTATATATAATTGGAATTGTGTGGATTACTGTGCAGAGTATCATATAAATTAGAACAGAGGAGTATTCAGTTTAAATTTGATTATTCTGCTCATGTTTTGTAGCATTTGTTACTTTTCTGTATCAACCACTAGCGTTTCGACATTCAGGTTTTTCATATCTGGCTTTATCAGTTATCCAAATTTTAGTATTGCTAGTTTTCTCGCATATTTTGTTGGAATGCACTTGGCCAGGTGGTCTATGTATAAATGGAAAGAGATACATTTGCTTTATAATAATGAAGATTTCGGACAGAAAAATTTGCTTGAGAAGTAATTTTACTAACTTTAGTGCATCATTCCTGTTACAGGACTCCAGTTACTGAGGAGTTTGCAGAAGGTTACCCCTCAGATGAGAAGTGGCATGGTTACATTAATAATAATGACAGAGTGCTACTTAAAGTAAGTCCCTACTGGTTCTGAATAGATTTTCACAGATCGAATTTAGTTTCCTGTTGATTCTGGCAGTAAAAAGTGACATGCATCTTTTTCTAGTAATTATGTCTTGTTAATCTACCGCTTCATGCCAAAATTCTTCAAAATACAATAAATTAGCAAAAATATTCACTATCCATTCCATGTACTTATCAACACCCATATGGGAGTCTATCCTTTTGATTAGTGCATATAACATTGGTTGTCACCCCCTTAGTAATGGAATTTAGGTCAAAAACCATGTAATTTAAATATAGTTGATTATTGCGTGGCATATCTAATTCTCAGCAGTGATCTCCAACTACCTGGTTATTGTCTTTAATTCAAATGTAGAAATGCTCTACAACAACAACAGCATACCTGTAATTTCACTGGTGGGGTCTGGGGACGAGTAGGGTGTACGTAGATCTTACCCCTATCTCGTGGAGGTAGTGAGACTGTTTTGGCTAGACCCTCAACTTCAAGAAAAGCATTTCAAAGCAATTTGAAAAAGGAATATGGAAATGAAGAAAAAATGACAACTAACGGGAGAGCAGTACACAGCATTTAGGAAAAAAGGAACAGTAACAACAACGGAATGCAATAACCGAAGTACAAGAAACACCAATGGTAACAGAAAATCAAAGGCAAGAAACTATGAGAAGAATGTGGAAATGCTCTAGCTCGTATTAATGTAGTTTTCAACTTTGTTCTAAGAACAGATATAAACATTCGAGTAATTTGCATCCGGCTGTATATTCCTTGTTCTCCCTTGTCATAGATAGATTGATTAAATAGTCAGGCATTAATATCTATCTTTAGTATCCTTACAGTTGGGGTGGGTGTTCTCAACTATTTGATTCACTTTTATATGAAGTCTTCGATAGAGAATTCTTTTTCTACTGGGAAAAATACACCTCCATGCCATGTAGATCATTTTGACGGAAAGTAGGTAGGCAGTTCAGAAAGCTAAAAAATCCAGTGTTGATTCACAAGTATTTGTTTCTTCCTTTAATTAAGAGCTTGAAGTATATTCCTTGCAGAAGATGGTACTATCTCACTGTTCCAAAATTGATAGGCCTTTCGCATATCAAGGATCAATTCATATTAACGTGTCTAATATTTTGATTAGTTAGATACTACTTCTGATAAAAATTAATGTTGCAACCTGTTCCATTTCAAATTGGTCAAAAAAATATATTTGAAGATCTTAGTCAAAAGTTGGTTTGCCTCCCGGGAAGTGTAATATATCTTTGGAATGGACGAAGTAGTCAATCAAGTAAGCTGTTTGTTTTTGTTGTCTGCTGATGAAAAAGTAAATGATTGCTGTTTTTTGTTCTATTTCCTCCAAGTCCCCTCATATTATTTAATTCTAATTGATCTAAGTAAGCAATTTACATTTCAGGTAATTAATTATTCCTCGCCGACATCTGCTGGTGCCGAGTGCATTGATTCCAATTGTTCATGGGTAGAGCAATGGTAAAATTCTTTAGCGTTTCTACTTTAAAGAGTTGCATGGATACAATTATATACCTGTTGAGGAAATGATACAAACTTAACTTTGTACTACCCTCTTTTATTCAGGCATAAGCCTTTCATAGTGCAATGTATGTCTATAGATTGACAAAATGGTTCTAGATTACTAATTAATCTTTCTGCATCTACAAGCTCCTGCTCCCCATTGTCACAAATTGAAGTCCTCTATCAATGTTGATTTTTCCACTATCCAGACAGCTCAACACCCAACTTGCCGCTATCAATTTCCTTGCCATCTTCTAAGTTCCAGATTTCCTTTCTCATATCTGATAGAAATAAACCTAGACAGTGAGATGTTAAAAAAGTTCTTTAAATGACGAGGGGAGTGTTTTAGAAAATTACACATTGTCTATTACTGGAATTTGGGAAAATTGTGATGTGGAACAAAGTTAGCTCCTTATAAGTGTTTGTTTTGGCATAGAATTACTGACATTGAATAGAAGTGTTTTGACTGCGCTATAAGAATCGCAACTTGGGCTGTAAGTACAATAATTTTGTGCCAAGCATGATTCTTATTTTAAAATTGGTAAGACTTTAACACATAGCATGAATACGGAACCAATTATTTTCAGGGTTCACCGTGCCGGTCCTCGAGAGAAAATATTTTTCAAGCCAGAAGAGGTGAAAGCAGCTATTGTAACTTGTGGGGGACTTTGCCCGGGGCTTAATGATGTTATTCGACAGGTATTAGCGTATTATTATTGTTTAGTTTTGATTCTTTGATTTTTCATGGATGTAGTTGCTTGCTGCTGCAAGGGTGTTGTTCTCCATCCTCTTTTTGTTTTCACATGATGCAGATAGTTATCACCCTTGAGATATATGGAGTGAAGAAAATCGTGGGAATTCCTTTTGGATATCGTGGGTTTTCGGAAAAAGATTTAGCCGAAATGCCAGTAAGTTACTTTAACTCTTCTTCCTGCCCAAGTGCTCCTTAAAATTTAAGTTCTGTAATTCAGACTTGAGTGCAAAAGCCTAACTTTAATCTCCAAAAGGTCATTACTGATGAGGTATTATTCTACAATGGATAAATTTCTCTTTGACGAGATTAGGTGTTTTACTGATTTTTGTTCACCTGCTTTATTCTTAGTTATCCAGGAAAGTGGTGCAAAATGTTCATCTTTCGGGGGGGAGCCTGCTGGGTGTATCACGTGGAGGGCCTAAAGTTAGTGACATTGTGGACAGCATCCAGGTGCTTAACTGACTTTCTTGTATACTAGAATCATATAGCTTGCTTCGGTCGTGGCATGAGAGATGGTTTTGCTGGATTTATCTAAGATCACTTCATTTACTCTTGTCAGGAAAGAGGAATCAACATGCTCTTTGTGCTGGGTGGAAATGGTACACACGCTGGTGCAAATGCAATTCATGATGAGGTTGTTATGCCTGGCCTCTATATTCATATGGGATGATCTTTTTTAATGCATTGTCAATTAGTATTCTCCAATTATTGGAAGTTTACTAGTATGTTGTATGGTTAAAGACTGTATAGAGAAATGAATATTTCGAGAATAAGTGATTCTCTCTAATGTCTCCATTAGAAAAGTAGAGTAAATGTACCCTCGTCCATGGAAACTTTAGATTTTATAAGTTCCTCTTCCATAGAAATTTATGCTTTGAATTTGAAGTTTTTCCCTGAAACCAAAGAAAAGTTTTTTCAGTACTTCCATGTTAGGATTAGTTACTAATTCGAATTTGATACAAATTTATATTTTTCCAGTTGAGCAAGGATATCTAATAGTCTAATAGTTTCTCCCTATGTCCTTGGTTGTTGAATGGTTAATAACATTAAGTGCATCAGCTATTGTTAGAAACTCTAATTTGATTTTGTCTGCTGGATGTACAGTGCCGTAAAAGACGCATAAAGGTGGCTGTAGTTGGTGTGCCAAAAACTATAGACAATGATATTATGCTTATGGATAAGACATTTGGTTTTGATACTGCTGTTGAAGAAGCACAGAGAGCCATTAATTCTGCTTACATTGAGGTACTACTTTATGATCTACTACAATTTCATGCACCCCTTTTATCGATGGTCTATTCTATGATAGGAAAATCCTTATACTTTTATGAAATGACCTGCACCTGGCCCCTTCTTTTCCTATGTTTTGCTGTCTTCAATTTGTTGCACTTCCTCTGACGACCTAATTCAATTGACAATCTCTTTTGAGAAGGAATATCGTTGACATTTGACAATCTCATCAACTTCTCTTCTGTGAATGTCTCTGTGCCTCTACATTTTCTTGATCTTCTACTGCAAGTACAAGACATAATCTTCCTGATTTGTTGGACTACGGATTTGTTTTCTCAAGTATTCAAAATTTTCCCTCTAAAATTACATCTTCAAAAATTATCTCATGTTAAGGATTGATTTCCAGAAGAAAAATGTCCATTTACTTTTCCCTCAATTACAGTTGTTATACATCATATATTTTCCATGCAATCTGCTTTAGATGAAGTTTCTTTCACTTGCAGGCGCACAGTGCATATCGTGGTATAGGAATTGTGAAGTTGATGGGCCGTAGTAGTGGATTCATAGCTATGCAAGCATCTCTAGCTAGTGGACAAATAGACATATGCTTGATTCCAGAGGTTCGCCTGATATCTATTGGAAATTCTGCAATGCTCTTTTGATGAGTTTATCATTAAGGTCATATCATGTTTAATATCTCAGGTGCCTTTTAATCTGCATGGCCCACATGGTGTGTTGAGGCATCTAAAATATCTGCTTGAAACAAAGGGATCAGCTGTGGTCTGTGCAGCAGAGGGAGCTGGGCAGGTTAGTTCCATCATAATCATGTTTGTGCTGCATTGTGATGGAACATTAGATGAGGTTCCTTTTCAAGTGAAAATGTCCTTTAGGTTTGGGATAGGGTTATTTTTGTCTATATATTCGACAAGCACATATGATACTTTAAATTTGCTAAACATGAGTCTCTTTGTCTAACAGAAACTGAAGGCAATCTCTATAAATCTAATGACACTTTCGCGTCCAAAGCATCACAACTATGTTCAAAGCATGTGGCAACATTAAATTGCACTTCATAACTTCCATCACTCCTTTTCTTCCTTAACTTCTGCCTACCATCTTGGCCTTCTCCGTAATCTGTGTATTTTCGCCAAGGAACCCAAAGTTTCATATAATCGGGACTTCTGGAAAAAGACCTCAGTCATGGTTGTGCTATTACTATGGTCACACACTCCCTAGTGCAATTTCCATTTGTTTCATAGGAATCCATTTGCATTTCGCCACTTGGATGAAAAGTGCTGAGGTTTAGCAAACTTAGAGGATATTTTGTGCTCAAGGTACAAAACAGGGACACATATTGACCTACCGCCAAACTTGAGGAATTATTTTAGTTAAGAACTCAACATTAGGTAGTAACTATTATCCTTGACCAGCCCCGAGGGCTTTGGTCTAGTACTAAGAGTGCAACTCCTGATGTGTGGATTAGACGCATGTTACGGGTTCGAACCTTGCTGCAGACAAAGGTCTGGTATTTAAGTGGTGAAGGGTAGAGGGGCGGACTCATTATCCACCAAGTTCCGACTGTTCACAACTCACCCTCAGGGATTTCTCAGTTATTTAAAAATATATACTTACCCATAAATTATCCCCGTTACTCTTTATTCATATTAGATAGTGTTTTTTTACTTTCCTTTCAGTTCAGTGTTGTCATTATGCTAGACAAAGCTCAAAGGTTACCTAGATGTTTACAGTTTTTGGTTACTTATTGTAATTTATTATTTGCAAATTGTAGTAATGAAAACAGATGGATCAGTTTCTGCTTCTTTATGACACTTAACTGCATCCGGCCCAACCTTCATTGCAGGACTTCCTTGAGAAAACCAATGCAAAAGATGCATCTGGAAATGCTGTACTCGGAGACATTGGTGTTTATTTGCAACAAGAGGTTAGTGGCTGGCCAGCTTTATCTTCGCAGGATTGTTTCTAGATACACCTTAACTATTCGCAATGCATGTTAGTGTGTACATCCTTTTGTCATTCTGAGGATTTCCTTCTTTATTTGTTTTCTTTTCATTAAAGAAGTTCAAGTTACTTCACCAAATCACTTGTAAGAGCTACCTGCTATCTTTGTCCAAATATGAGCACAAGGCATGTGGTGCTCTATTTAACATTGCAATGGTAATCTTTCAAAGTACTTTTTCATGCATGTGTTCCTCAAGGCTGTCTTTCATTTGGATCATGAATCTTTTTGAGACTTTTAGTGGAGTTCATGAAGAGCCTTTTAGATGGATATAACTCCTGTCTCCTCGTGTGACTATTTCTTGTGTGGTCCCATGCATTGCACATAAGAATCTTGAAACTTTTTGTTCTGGAATTTCTAAAAAGAAAATACTTACCTGATCACCAATTCATCTTAGAAATGAGCCATATTTGTGTATTAAACTTCTATGACTGGTGTCCTTGCTTCTTTCAATTGAAATGAGGTCATCTTCAGTCTTATTAACTGCTTTATCCTAGTACTAATTCGTGGTCACTTTCTCTCTTTAACTCTGCCTGCATGAGCTTCACAATGCATAGCCGGTCCAAGCTAGGAAGAGGAGTGTTTTGGTAGTTTGACCGCCAGTTTGAAAATAGTCAAATCAAAATAAATCCACTGAATACTATCCGGAAAAAGCTGATAAATACAGAGCATTCGGATAACTGATCTTTAACTAATTATGATGTGTATTCCATTGCTTGATTGATCAATCACTTCATCTTTTTTATTCTTAAAGCATCGTACTTGGCAGTAGAAATTTCCATGCACATGAAGGTTCATGGTTCACTTTGTTATCCTTCTTTAATCAAATTATGAGAATTCATGATAATCTGCCTGCTCTTTGACAGGTTAAAAAGTACTTCAAGGAGCTTGGAGAGACAGCTGATGTGAAATACATTGATCCTACTTACATGATCCGTGCATGCCGTGCAAATGCTTCAGATGGTATTTTGTGCACAGTACTTGGGCAAAATGCTGTAAGTCCTTCATGTTCACTTATTGATTATCCAAATTTAACTTAATGTTGGCTGGTTTATAAAGCAATACTACTCCAAATATATCCATAAGAAAGATCACAGATTCAGATTCTCATTCCTATGCTTTAGTAGCAGTTAGATTGGTGTATGAGATAAACCAATTATCCAACTAGCTGATCTAGGTCAGTATGAGCACAGAGAATTATAACAATCAATTCTGTTGAGATGTATAGGATTTCAGAGGGGTTACTGTCATTAAAGTATTGTGTGAACTAAAGGCAGAGTATTGATCTTGATCCAGATCTATAAAAATAGGGCAAGTAATGAAAATGATTAGTTCAAGACTGAACTCATAATATGATTAGCTTATCGATCATGACTCTTAAATGTGATTTTGTTAATCAACAATCTTTTGTGGCTATTTCAGTGTAAAAGGTTGATAAAGCTTGTTCTGAAATAATGTTTCCCTCTTTTTTTGAAAACAAATACGTTTCCCTCTTATTGATTTACAATTTTTTGAAGTCAAAATCCTCGTTACTCCGCGTGATAAGATTTTCACTGAAACTATATCTGGGATTAGGTTTCTCCTTCCCGACTTGTATTTTCCTTGATTGAGACATTAGTCAACCATTTATTTATTCGATATACACGCTTCGTTTTGACAGGTTCATGGTGCATTTGCTGGATATAGTGGTATCACAGTGGGCATATGCAACACTCATTATGTCTACTTTCCAATTCCAGAAGTCATCTCTAAACCCAGAGTTGTCGATCCTAACAGTCGCATGTGGCATCGTTGCTTGACATCCACAGGCCAGCCAGATTTTCTCTGAATCAGGACAGACTACTTAACTTATACTTCAGATATCTATCATAATGTAAATTAGACAAGCAGGGAGCCAAACTGATAAGGTTTATGGCTTTGCCTGTCCCATTCGTTCAAGAAATAACACGGGAAATAGGATTTCCCAATTTTTTGCTCGGCATACATTGTTTTGATGCCAGTTCAGAAGGGACTGTTTATAAATGAAGCTTTGAAAGAGATGAAGAGTAGCATTCTCACTTGTTCCTCACATTCTGTAAAGTTTCGTTTACTGGTTAAAGAAATTTTGCTTAACCTAAAGTCCCTTCTGTACCATTTGAACTTACTCCAGGACCAAATTAAGTTATATCATCAGTTATGTTCATTCATCTGTAATTCATAACTACTTCTATGGAACTATTCAATAATTTATTCCATGAGAAAATTGAAATTTATATGCCCATTCAAGAATATACTGGGCACTAAATGTGTTTGCTATATTTTTCAGATATTGAAGAAAAGTATCCAGTAAATTTCCATGCTATACATGTAGTGATGAGTTTATTATCTTTGGCCAAGTATCTTTGGTTAGTCTTGTAGGATCAACTTGCAAGGTGAGTGGTAGCTTTATGTTCATGTCTTGGCAGTTTCTTCTTAAGTTGCACTAGAAGTATTTTGACGGGTTGGGTCATGACATGTTTATTTAACTCTTAACTCGTTTTAACCTGTTCAAATTTGATCGTATCCATACATTTAAAACGACTATTAATCACGTATATAGTTCTGCATGTTCATCTTCATTCTTCCTCCCTCTCCACCCTCCTGCATATCGTAGTAGTAGTTAGCTAAAGGAGATAGCAGAATGAACTTACCACCATTAACAAGGGCATTAAGACTGGTCAAACCACCGACATTGTTAGTCGGCGGATCTAGAATTTTTAATTTATAAGTTCTAATTGCATTTTTTTTTTGTTTAATGGGTTCTAAATAGATTATTTATTAATAACAAATGAATTTTTATTACATATACATGATTTGTGCCAATTATTGAACTATATTGAACTATATTGAACCTGTAGCTATAACGGTGACTCTTCCTCAGCTGTTATTAGAACAACAAAAAACTCAATATAATTCCACAGGTAAAATCTGAGGATGATGTGTACGTAGTCTTATCATAAGTCCTATCTTACGATGATAAAGAGGATATTTCTGATAGACCTAATAAACATAAAATTCTTATAAATATAGGCTGATTTAACTGCTTTTTGGCACTGAAAATTGGAGATGAATGGAAAAAAAAAAAACAGAAATTCAAACTCCTAAAATTTTCTTTTACTTTGACCAATTCGGCATCAAGTAAAGAATAATAATTTAAGCATATTGAGAGCCAATAAATTGAATATAGATTCTTTTACTTTTGGCTAATTTGACATGCTTAGGTTACTCATGATTAGTTACTTTTTGTGTTCACTTTATAATGATACACTATGAGTAGAATAACTATTAATCTATTGTTGTTTGATCATAACTTCTTCATATACAGTTTAAATATAATTAAGAGACTCATGTTTCACTAAATTTTGATTAGAAAGAAATCAAAGACTTTTTGAGAAGATTTTGAATTGTATTGTCTAAAATTTGTCATAATATTCGTGTTTCGTAACTAAACTATTGATGAGTTTCATAACTTTTTATATATAAGAAATATTGTTAAGATTTCAAAAACTTTTAATCAATGTCCTTATTTCTACACCGAACATAGGATCCTCCGTTCATCAATGCTACTTTCCTTACTTGGGCAATCCTCACTTCTTTTTTTTTTACCTAGCATTTGGAGTTAGAGTTTACCCTYAAAARRATGAMATGATATTYGTGTATTATAAAAGTTTTTAAATAAAGGTAAAGTAAGATTAYRGTTAATTATTTTCAAATTTTAAAGCRTGTCATTTTTTTTTAAAGCGGATTAAAAGAACTATGTATAAATAAATCTTTTTGAGAGTTTTTCCACTTCTTTATGTTTGGCTTTCAAAAAAGGGAATGAAAATTAAATTAAATAACTGAATTTTTTTTTTTTAAAAAAAACAGAAGTCGTCGCCTGAGAGATTCGAACTCTCGCGGGGAAACCCCATGTACTTAGCAGGCACACGCCTTAACCACTCGGCCAAAGCGACTTGATGTTGTCTACAGCAGTTTCTATTTATTTATTCTTCCCAAAGTCTAACTATTGTTCTATCAATGGGACTCTATTCACATGGGCTCAAATTTGAGACATTTAATTAAGAAGAGAGATACTTACTCCACGACACAGGAGTGGTTGTATGAGTTTATGTGAATCTAATAGAACAAGTGTTAGCTCCAGAATAGGTCTACAAGCAAGGTAAGCAGGAGTTGGGACCTCTCTATTGTCTGTGTAACTTTTAACATTACAATGAATTCCAGACTGAATATCTTAAAGAAGTGAACTCATTAAATTTAAATCTAATCAACCATTCTCTGCCACCACCACCTTTGGTAGTATACTCTAGTAGGCATCATTTGGTAATTAGAATAAACTATTTGGCACGGTCAGAATTTTTAGTTTATTGAATAAGTTATTTATACTCAATAAATGAACTTTATAGCACAAATATAAAAGTTGGAGTCTAAGCAATTTGGTCCATAATCACAATACTGGTATTGAATTTCAACAAACTCTGTTTCACAATCAAGACATAAACACTCAAAACATAAAAATTCAAAAGACAAGTATATATCACCCTGAAAATCAACTTGAATACATGGGAAAAGCTGAATGTAGAAACAATACATAGAAGAATTAAGGCAAAAACAATACTACAAATAATATAGTAGGATGGAAGTAGGGGTGGTAAACGAATAGTTTGGATTGAATTTGCGGAGATCAAAATAGGCTGAATCAATAAATAGTCGGTTTAATTTGCCACCCTTAGATGTTGCTGCAAGATATACACTCCCTCTGTCCTAACTTATGTGAGCACTTTCCTTTTTAGCCAGTCCAAAAAAGAATGACACATTTTTATATTTGGTAACAATTTAATATTAAAATATTCATTTCACCTTTACTGAGATGATTTATAGCTACACAAACATTTATGACTTATTTAGATCACAAGTTTTTAAAGGTCTTCTCATATTTCTTAAATTTCGTGTCCAGTTAAAGTACATTACATAAATTGGGACGGAGGGAGTAATTAATTAGTTGGATGGAGGAGGTGAAAGTGTAGGAATAGTTGGAATTGAAGGCATGTTGGGCAGAGGATTCATGGAAGGCATTGGAGGCAGAGTCATTTTCGGGACAACAGAGGGGAATGTAGGCAAAGATGATACAACACTTGGCAATGGTGGCAATGTTGCAGGCAAGTTGGGAATATTTGGCAATTGCGGCATTGTTGGCTGAGGCAACAAGGGGATCGTAGGCAAGTTGGGAAGTTGTAGTAGGACGCGAGCAGCATGACTTCTGGTGAATATGCTTGAAAAGGACAATAATGCTATGATCACGAAGACGACTGAGCAATTGATGGAAGCAGCCATTGGAAATTAAGTTTGGGTTTTGATTTGATTTGAGTTTTGATGATTTAGTAAAGAGTGTGTGTGTGTGTGTGTGTGTGTATATATAGGGGAAGTTCTTTGAGGGACTACAAGGATTTGGGGAAATGTTGGGTGAAGAAGCATAGGCTTTTAGTTCTAAATACTATATATTGTTGGTTAATCATCCTGAATAATGTTGGAGGAAAATGGACCAACTTTTAAGTCTAACAAAGTTTTCTAAGAGTAGTAGTTATGCATAGGTGAAATTTGGATCAACCATATTTGGTGGACAATTGAGTATACATATTAACTGGACTAATTCAGATTCACATCGCGTAGGACCTGTTAAGGTGAGTGCTCCCTATCAAGGATTTGTTCATTCAAGAATATGAGCCATGAACCTTTGGTTAAGGGTGAAAGGATCCCAACCATCCATCCATACTCTTGTACTTGTTTATCATTTCTTTTTAGTTTTGTTAATACTCTTTCCGTTTACTTTTACTTGTCCACTATACTAAAAATATATTTTCACTTTTACTTGTTACTTTTAGTATATCAAGAGAATAATATTTTCTTTTTATATTTTACCTTCAACATTAATTACTTATTCACGAAATCATTTCTCAAGACATAAGACTAAACATCAATTAATATGAATATTGTGGTAAAATATTTATATTAATCGTTGTTTCTTAAGGAGCGTGCAAAATTCAAAGTGGATAACGGTTGGGAGTACTAGTTTCTTCTATAGGACTGTTGTATGTTGATCATTCAAATGTTGTTCAACTACCTAGAAGATATGTTTGGTTGCCTAATATATGATGGTCAAATAACTAATATGCTCAACAATATTTTGAAGTCTTAACATATTTCCGATCATTAGATTACCAAATCAATTTATATGATCATTCAAATTTTATTACTACCATTTACCATAATTAAGTGATCTAATGAAGTGAGAATATACATTAATTAACTATGATAGTTGCGAATATTCCAACACATATCATGAATTCGTTGATTTAGTGTAAACACCAGGTGCGGATAAGTTTTACGCCAACCTTGTCAAAGTACAAAATATTAGCCGATTTTAATTCTCCAAATGAAATTCCATTTGATTGTGGAACAACAGTTATGATCAAATTTGTTCGAAAAAAATGTGTACATATATTGTACAAATACAGATGAATCAGTAATAGACACTGCATTCATTGAATTAACACAAATGACGAACCAATGTATATAAATGATACAGTACATCGTCGAGAGTCACATTAAAGATAAAAATTTCAAAAATAAAAAATAAAAGAATCACGTGGTAGAGACCAGTAGGATATAAGAAAGGTAAAAAACACGCGATTGGAAGCTGCTAGATTAAATAGTTGGATGGAGGAGGTGAAAGTGTTGGAACTGCAGGAATTTTTGGAAGTGATGGCATATTGGTAGGCACTGGAGGCAGAGTCATTTTCGGGACAACAGAGGGCAATGTAGGTAAATAAGGTAAAGGTGAATTAGCTGTTGGAAGTGTTGGCAGAGATGTTACACTTGGTAATGGTGGCAATGTGGCTGCTCCAGGCAATAAGTTTGGAATTGTGGGCAACTGTGGCAGTGACGGAATCGTAGGCAAGTTGGGATGTTGCAGTAGGCCGCGAGCAGCATGACTTGTCGTGATACTTGATAAGGACAATAATGCTACGATCAACAAGAGGCCGGTTGAGCAGTTGCTGGAAGCATGGCAACTCTATTGTTAGTTCACCATAACATTATTGACTCAAAAAGTTTGTGGATTTTCCTCAATCAATCAACATTTAGGAAGGTGAACTAACAATTACTAATAGAGTTGTCATGCTTCTACACCAAACATCTCATATAATCTTGCTAGTTTTTCAACAACTTTCCCTATATATATACTCTTAAGTAAATGATCAAACTCATTCAAATTAAAACACAACTTGCACCATCCGTTTACTAACATAATTTTCGCAAAACAAATTAGCAATTGATCAAATTGACACACAATGGCTGCTTCCAGCAACTGCTCAATCCTCTACGCGATAGTAGCATTATTGTCCTTTTCAAGCATATCCACCACAAGTCATGCTGCTCGCGGCCTTCTGCAACTTCCTAACTTGCCTACAATCCCGTCATTGCCTCTGCCAACAATGCCACAATTGCCTACTATTCCCACCTTGCCTGCAACAACATTGCCACCATTGCCTAGTGTTGCATCCTTGCCGACACTTCCAACAGCTAATTCACCAATGCCTTCTTTGCCTACATTGCCCTCTGTAGTCCCGAAAATGACACTGCCACCAATGCCTGCCCTGAATCCTCTGCCCAACATGCCATCACTTCCAACCATTCCTACAATTTCACCTCCTCCATCCAACTAATCTTTCGGCTTACAATTGCGTGACTTTTACTTATCTTACCCTATTAGTCTCTACCGCGTGATTTTTGCTTTTTTATTTTGTTGTTCATTTTAATCTTTTATGTGATTCTCGACGATGTACTGTATCATTTATATACATTGATTGCCATTTGTGTTAATCCTGCGGTGTCTATTACTGATTCATCTATATCAATACACCACTTCAGTATCAGTTACTCTTTCCGTTCAATTGTTTGTCTGGTTTTGACTTGATACAGAATTAAAAAAAAAGTAAAAAACACTTTTGAATCTTGTAGTAAGATGTGTAATTTACCAAAATGCTCTTTAATCTTGTTGTCTTAAACATGTCACGTGGAAAGTTGAAATTAAAGAGTTGCCAAAAAAGGAAAGAGATATTCTTTTTTTTAAATTGACAAAAAAAAAAAAGAAGTAAGAAAACGAATTGAAATGGAGGGAGTACATATTTATGCTATTAGAAACAATTTCAGAAAAAGCAAGTAGTTTTCTTGTTCATCAATTTCCTGGATATCTATCTATCTATCTATATATATATCCAAATTCAATATCCACCGGTCAAATCAAAGACCAAGATGTTACAAATACTCCGTCAAAATTTCATCTTGATCCAACAGTGAACGAACTGACAAAAACGTGATTTGAAGCTGGTTGTAAAACATGGGCAACGGCCCAACAATTTGAAGTTCCAATTATTGGATCTCTAACAGGAGGAGCAACGACTCATGCTCTTGAAGTTTGCCAAAACTGATTAACAGTTAAATAAATTGAAAAAAAAAACTTGATATAGCTTAAATGGCAGGGTGGATTATACTATGGTAACTCTTTAATTCTAATTTTTCACATGACAGGTTTAAGATCACAAGATTAAAGGACATTTTGGTACATTCTACGTATCTTTAACTTAAGACTTCTTGTCGAGTTAAAAATAGACAAACAAATTGAAACAGTGGGAGTATGTCTTGAGTTATCACTATCAACTCACTTTTAGTCCTATAAATGAAACGCCAGCTGATTGAGGAACAACAACAATAAAAATTTGGGAATTTGTTTTTATACAATCTAGTTAAACTATGTGCTTTTACTCGATTTGTTGACATTAATAAGTAGATTTTCAAAGAAATTAGTATGTGATCCAATTTTTCAATATATGTATGTATTGATCTTTACTTATCTGAAAAAGCATGCTGGACAAATACGCGTAAGCCAATAGTAGACACTGCATTACATATCAATGCATATAACTCAAAGAGAGTATATATAAATTAAATGATACAATACATCGTAAAGAATCACTTAAAATACATTGACACGACAAAGTAAAAGGAAAAACAAACAAACATCACGGGTGGTATGTAGAGACCAATAGGGAAATCGAGTAATACATTGGGAACTATGAGATAATTAGTTGGATGGAGGAGGTGAAAGGGTAGGAATGGTTGGAATGTTTGGAAGTGATGGCATGTTGGGCAGAGGATTCGCGGGTATTGGTGGCAGAGTCATTTTCGGGACTACAGAGGGCAATGTAGGCAAAGAAGGCAATGGTGAATTAGCTGTTGGAAGTGTAGGCAAAGATGCAACACTAGGCAATGGTGGCAATGCTGCGGGCAAGTTGGGAATAGTAGGCAATTGTGGCATTGTTGGCTGAGGCAAAGACGGGATCTTAGGCAAGTTTGGAAGTTGCAGTAGGACGCGAGCAGCGTGACTTGTGGTGATGCTTGATAAGGACAATAATGCTACGATCAACAAGAGGCCGATTAAGCAATTTTTAGAAGCAGCCATATTTGTTGTAATTTGCAAGATTGTTAAAGATGGAAGTTGAAAGTTCTGCTTTAATTTGAGTGAGTTTGATCATTTAGTAAAGGGGTAAATATATATAGGGAAAGTTGTTGAAAAACTAACAAGATTATATGAGATGTTTGGTGTAGAAGCATGACAAAATCTATTGTTAGTTCACCTTCCTAAATGTTGATTAGTTGAGGAAGATGCACAAACTTTTTAAGTCAAAATTTTCTGGAAGTAGTTATACATAGATGAAGTTTGGATCAACCATTTTTCAAACAATTAATTAAGAGTTACTGGTAAAAAATACATCTAAACTATCACTTTTTTGCGAGTTTCATACTACAGTTATCACTTCCTTTGTATTAAAGCACACCTAGATGTTGAGTTGACCTACATGCGCTAATTGTAGGCCAAATTATACTCCCTTTGTTCCGTTTAATTTATATGAAGATACTTGATTGTGAACGGAGTTAAAGAAAAAAAGAATGACTTTTGAAATTTATGGCATGTCAAACACATTCGTAGGGCCGGCAAAATGGGTAGTATATGTGGCTATACATCCAACTCAATTCATTTTAAATGGGTTGGATACCTTGTTTTAAAATGGGCTAAGTATGTGTCAACCCATATTATTTAATTAAAATATGAGTAATTTAATGGGTAAAATGGATAAAACCTACAGGCTACACGACATATACTATTATCTGTAATGGATAAAAAGTTGAGCAATTTCTTTCTTGGAAGCACTACTAAGTAGCTCATGAAGCTTACATTTTGATGTAGCTCTGGATGGTATGGATATCTATATTATCCATCGGGTAACCCATTTTTTTGTCCCTATTATATATGGATGAGACGGGTATTTTATTCATTTTTATTTAACTCATTTTTTACGTGTCCATATCCGAATCAACCCATTCATTTGCCACTCCTACACATTTGTGTGGTTGTATATCATGTCAGTAAAGATAATTTGCTTTAAATAAAGGTTGCTAACCTATTGGACAAGGAAGGAATCAAATGAACAAATCTAGTAATGGTTTTGTCTATATAGCTTTGCCAACAAAGTATGGACTGCTTTTCCCAGGACAATTTCTCATAAGTTTTTGAAAAAAATATCATTTTTTATATTTAGTATTTCTTTAATTCCAACATTCTAAATAATTTGTTTAAGATCACAAAATTTAAAGGATATTTTGGTATTTACAAACATGTTGAGTTCCATACCGGCTCATTAGGGATGGAAAGGTCTCTTTATTTGGTATCAGACAATCCTCGTTTCATGAGTTAACTTTTGATTTAAGTTAGAATCAAGGTCCATTTTCTTATCATCACATTAGAAGCAAGGCCCATCCCAATCACCCTCCGAGCTAGCTTCTGTGTTGAGTTCAGGCCCGAATTCCTTTTTTTATTTATTTTATCAATATATCGTTAATTTAAGATCATAAGATTCAAATATTTTTCTTATTTTCTTAAATTTTATGTCTAGTCAAACTAAAACACATAAAATGGAACCGAGGAACTAATATTTTGACCCGTCTAGGCAACTTAAATGCTCTGAAAAGCACCACCTCATGTACTGACTTTTGCTAATTTCTACTACCATTTATTAAATCGCTAAGAACATCAAATTTGTTTTAAAAAATGTGTGTATATACGTTGATTTTTGTTTATTAGGAAAATATACTGGACAAATACAGATAAATCAGTAATAGAGACTGCATTGGATTAAAAGAAATGACAATCAATGTATATCATTCAGAGAGTATAAATGATACAATACATTGTTAAGAATTAAAAATAAAAACACGTCCGTAGAGACTACTAGAGTACATAAGATAGGTAAAAATCACGCGGTTGGAAGTCACGAGATTAGTTGGATGGAGGAGGTGAAAGTGTAGGAATAGTTGGAAGTGATGGCATGTTAGGCAGAGGATTCAGGGCAGGCATTGGAGGCAGAGTCATTTTCGGGACAACAGAGGGCAATGTAGGCAAAGAAGGCAATGGTGAATTAGCTGTTGGAAGTGTTGGCAAAGATGCTACACTAGACAATGGTGGCAATGTCGCGGGCAAGTTGGGAATATTAGGCAATTGTGGCATTGTTGGCTGAGGCAATGACGGGATCTTAGGCAAGTTGGGAAGTTGCAATAGGCCGCGAGCAGCATGAATTGTCGTGATGCTTGATAAGGACAATAATGCTACCATCACGAAGAGGCCGACTGAACAATTGCTATAAGCAGCCATATTTGTTGTGATTTGCAAGATTGTTTTTTTCTTTTCCCAGGAAAATGAAGTATAAGGATGGAAGTTGGAAGTTCTGTTTTAATCTGAGTGAGTTTGATCATTTAGTGTAGAGGTATATATAGGGAAAGTTGAAAAAACTAGGAGGATTAGTGTATGAGATGTTTGATGTGGAAGCATGACAACTCTATTGTTAGGTTACCTTCCTAAATGTTGATTTGAGGAACATGTCTAGACTTAATTTTTAAGTCATAATTTTTCTGGAAGTAGTTATATATGGATGAAGTTTGGATCAACCATAATATTTGATACTCCCTCCGTTTAAAAAATAAGTGGTGTTTTGACCTTCTGATTTTATTTCAAAATAAGTGGTGTTTTACATAATCACGAAGACATTAATGATATTTATTTCAATTTTATCCTTATTTAACTGGATAGAGTTTTACATAACCAAGAAAACACTAAAAAAAATTATCTTTTTCAAGGTAAAAGTTGGTAAATATACATTTTATTTCTAGGAGTGAATAGTTTTCTTAAAAGGTGTGACCAAGTTAAAAACACCACTTACAAAGCTCTTCTTCGTATTTGATATAGAAATAATTAATATATTTGAACGCATTTCTTTTACATTTACTAAATTTGTAATGTAAATATATTTGCTTGGATGAACAACAACGGGTGCATCAGTGTATGAGCATCCAATTGTTTCAAGTCCGCCATTGGACTGCCTGAATATGACCAAACTATGCTTTCTCTGTTTCATTTTATGTGATGGTATTTTATTGCTATAATAAAGTTTAAGGAAAAATAAAATTGAAACTTGTGATATGCAACATGCCATATACATTTGTCTGACTATAAAATCATGTCGGTATGCGTAAAATGAGAAGTTTAAGAATTATTTTTTAAAATTACTTTCTTTGTCTCAATTATATGATGTAGTTTGATGGAACACGAAACTTAAGAAATATGGAAAGACTTTGTAATGTTCCAAAATTATCTTTACAAAAAATAAATTTTTAAATAGAAAAGTACAGCTTTGTTAACTTTTTGCCAAATAAGTGGGACCCAACATTGTCTTAAACATTTGACAGCTAAAGAAATATGTAGTTCTTTTTTGGATTGTCTAAAAAAAGTATGTTACATAAATTGGGATAGAGAGAGTATATGAAACTGCCAAATTAGGTCTTGGGTCTGACCCGAGAAACTAGCTCTTAAGGTCGTCCTCATGGATCTGGCGCATTCCTCATAATTTTCTCTCTTCAATAGGACTTGTGTTATCACAATCTCCGGGTTGTCGTTCACCGTGAGATTATAAGGTGAAATAGTGTTCCCTTGATTCCTGTCCTCTTCGGCAACATTCTAATACTAAGTCAAATTAGGTCTTGTGCAATCCTCCCTTTTGAACTAGCTTTTGGAATGTGATTAGGCTCAAAGCCTAGACTGACATGTATCATAGTCAAGCTCAATGTGGGCCCCGAAAAATTGGATAGTTACGAGGGTGGAAATACCTCAGTCCCATGAATGTGCACGCACCAGACCGAATAGTGAAAGTCAGATAAAAAATAATTGAATCCGGGGCGTGAAAGGGATGAAATATTCCACATCAGTAAATGGATAGAATTGTGGGCTCCTTATAAGGCCTGGGCAATCCTCCTCTCAGCTAGTTGTTGTGTGTGTGAGTTGAGCCCAAAGCCTAAAACGACACTTTCATTCTATTTGAAATAATGTAAAAAAAGGGAAGTGACACTAAAAATGGGACGAATAGAGCCATCAATATGAGTCTAAAAGATGTATAAAAAGGTTGTAAGAAAGTTTGTAAATGAAAGTAGTATAAGAAAAAATTACAAGTATCTGGTTGAAATGAAATTTTTTAAAAATTGAACAGGAAACTTTTGTTAATGTCATCAAAATTTACAGAGTGGATATAAATGCTCTGCCATGCCCGGTTACATGTTCGCGTAGACACAATAGCTTTTGTTCAGATTCTGTATATATGTATATATATATATAATCTACTAAAATATCTACAAATATTTATCTGTGAACTCAATTACTACAGTAGTGTTAACTTGAGGTCAATGTAGGAATCAATAAAAGTTAAATCTTAAATCCGCCTCTGTTGCGAATCACAACTGTATGTATTGAATTTTGCTCATTTCTTAGATCGCTATAAACCAATAAAGAAGATACTTAGCGTTGATTTGCTGCTATGATAATTGGATGATTTCCATTTATATATGTTGGTCTTTGCAGATGAATCAGTAATAGACACTGCGTTGGATTAACAAAAATGACAATCAATTTATATAAATGATACAGTACATCGTCGAAAATCACATAAAAGATTAAAATGAACAAAAAAAAGAAGCAAAAATCACGCGGTAGAGACCAGTAGGGCAAGATAGGTAAAAAATCAAGCGGTTGGAAGCTGCAAGATTAGTTGGATGGAGGAGGTGAAAATGTAGGGATATTTGGAATTGCAGGCATGTTGGGAAGTGGATTCATCGAAGGCATTGGTGGCAGAGTAATCTTCGGAACAGAGGGCAATGTGGGCAACGACGATGGTAATGGTACTGTTGCTGTTGGAAGTTTAGGCAAAGATGCAACACTACTTGGGAACGGTGGCAATGCAGCAGGCAAGTTGGGAATGGGAATAGTAGGCAATTGTGGCAGTGTTGGTTGAGGCAATGAGGGAATCGTAGGCAAGTTGGGAAGTTGTAGTAGGCCGCGAGCAGCATGACTTGTCGTGGATATGCTTGAAAAGAACAATAATGCTACTATTGCATAGAGGATTGAGCAGTTGCTGGAAGCAGCCATTGTGTGTCAATTTGATCAATTGCTAATTTGTTTCGCGAAAATTATGTTATTTAATTGAAGTCGCAAGTTGTGTTTTAATTTGAATGAGTTTGATCATTTTGCTAAAGGGGTATATATAGGGAGAGTTGTTGAAAAACTAGCAGGACTATATGAGATGTTTTTTTGGTGTAGAAGCATGACAACTCTATTGTTAGTTCACCTTCCTAAATGTTGGTTAATTGAGGAAAATGCACAAACTTTTCAAGTCAATAATATTATGGAAGTAGTTATATATAGATGAAGTTTGGATCAACCATATTTGACCAACTATTAATTAATATAGCAATCAAAGAAATCAGTTTTTACTTTCTCCTCGATTCCAATTTATGTGATTGATGCATATATTTCTTTTAAGGTCATAAAACTAGAAATCAAGTCTCCCAATCTGTAGTGGCGCATGCAGAATTTTAGTAGACGCTGAATATTGTTCACCAAATATGGTTGAATCCAGACTTGATATATGTATAACTACTTGCAAAGAACTTCCTGACTTAAAAAGCTTGGTGCATATTGTTCCTCTCAAAGCAACATTGAGGAAGGTTAACTACCAAACAAATTAGTTAAAAAAAACCTATATGTTTCCCTCAAGAACTTTGACTATATATACACATACCCTTTAGCAAAAATCAAATCTCATCTCAAAGTACTCAATTCAAAACACAACTACTTTCCTTGTAAAAATAGAGCAAATTAACAATGGCACCTTCCAGCAATTGCTCAATCCTTTTCGCGATCATAGCATTATTGTCCTTATCAAACATATCGACAATTCATGCTGCTCGTGGCCTACTGCAACTTCCTAACTTGCCTATGATCCCGTCATTGCCTCAGCCAGCACTGCCACAATTGCCTAAAATTCCCAACTTGCCTGCAACAACATTGCCACCATTGCCAAGTGTATCATCTTTGCCTACATTGCCCTCTGTCGTTCCGAAAATGACTCTGCCTCCAATGCCTACCAATATACCTCTGCCCAACATGCCTTCACTTCCAAAAATTCCTTCAATTCCAACACTTTCACCTCCTCCATCCAACTAATTAATCTTGCAGCTTCCAACCGCATGTTTTTTACTTTCTTATATCCTACTGGTCTCTATCGCGTGATTTTTTAATGTAATTTTGATCTTTTATGTGATTCTCGACGATGTACTGTATCAATTATATAAATTGATTGTCTATTTGTGTTAATCCTATGCAGTATCTATTACTGATTCATCTGCATTTCTCCAATATATGTTCCTTATAAGCAAAGATCAACATATGTACACATTTTTTCAAACAAATTTGATCATAACTGTTGTTCCGCAATCAAATGGAATTTCATTTAGAGAAATAAAATCGGCTAATATTTTGTACTTTTGACAAGGTCGATTTTAGTAGAACTGTGACGTAAAACTTATTGGCACCTGATGTTTACACTGAACCAATGAATGCATGATATGTATTGGGATATACGCAACTATCACTTAACCATGGTTAATTAATGTATATTTTCACTTTATTAAATCACTTAATTATGGTAAATGATTGTAATAAAATTCGAATGATCATATAAATTGATTTGGTAAATACTTATGTGTACTCGGTGTTCCCACCTAATTAGATGATTAACTTTAAGAATCAAACAATCTAAAAATGTATATCGCTTAACTATAGTTAAGTATTAAAAAGTATATAATGCAAGATATCTTATATTCATTTGTGCGGTGTAAACACTCGATGCGGCTAAATTGTTACTAATTGATTTTGTCATCTAACAATTGGTCCTTGTGAAAAAAGACTTTGAATAGGAGTAAAACTACCTTAAACTTGGTTGGCGTAATTGGATGGTTGGGATCCTTTCGATATTAATCAAAGATTTCGGACTCGAATTTTGAAATGAAGAAAGTAAGAAGCTCTGGTAGGGAGCACTCTCATTTAATGAATCTTACGCAACATGAATCTAGATTAGTCTGACTAATGTGTTCCAAATACTAAATGAATGTCACAAAAAAGAACAATTCAAATATAATACATATTAATCCATTATGATTAAGTCATGATAGCTATGTATCTTCAACCAAATGTGAGGCATCCATTGATTTGGTGTAAATTATTTAGTGCGGGTAAGTTTTTACCTGACTACAAGAGTATTTGTATTGGATATTCGTAGGTATCTCTTCATTCTTAACTAGCGATCTCAGGTTCGAGCTGAGTGAAAAAAGTTACTTTGATAAGAAGATATTTACCCCCACAATGGGACTTCCTGACATGAATCTAAATTTTTGGAGTTCCAAGTGGCTATTGGATACCGAATGAAAAAAAAACCTTAAAAATAGTAAAGTAGAAAATAGGGGTATTATAACAACAAGTCGCTTTGGCCGAGTGGTTAAGGCGTGTGCCTGCTAAGTACATGGGGTTTCCCCGCGAGAGTTCGAATCTCTCAGGCGACGATTTATATTTTATTTTAAAAAAAAAGGTTCAGTTAATTTAATTTTCATTCCCTTTTTTGAAAGCCAAACATAAAGAAGTGGAAAAACTCTCAAAAAGATTTATTTATACATAGTTCTTTTAATCCGCTTTAAAAAAAAATGACAYGCTTTAAAATTTGAAAATAATTAACYRTAATCTTACTTTACCTTTATTTAAAAACTTTTATAATACACRAATATCATKTCATYYTTTTRAGGGTAAACTCTAACTCCAAATGCTAGGTAAAAAAAAAAGAAGTGAGGATTGCCCAAGTAAGGAAAGTAGCATTGATGAACGGAGGATCCTATGTTCGGTGTAGAAATAAGGACATTGATTAAAAGTTTTTGAAATCTTAACAATATTTCTTATATATAAAAAGTTATGAAACTCATCAATAGTTTAGTTACGAAACACGAATATTATGACAAATTTTAGACAATACAATTCAAAATCTTCTCAAAAAGTCTTTGATTTCTTTCTAATCAAAATTTAGTGAAACATGAGTCTCTTAATTATATTTAAACTGTATATGAAGAAGTTATGATCAAACAACAATAGATTAATAGTTATTCTACTCCTAGTGTATCATTATAAAGTGAACACAAAAAGTAACTAATCATGAGTAACCTAAGCATGTCAAATTAGCCCAAAGTAAAAGAATCTATATTCATTTTATTGGCTCTCAATATGCTTAAATTATTATTCTTTACTTTATGCCAAATTGGTCAAAGTAAAAGAAAATTTTAGGAGTTTGAATTGTGACATTTCATAGTCTTTGAAATAATGATGGAGTCTGAATTGCGAATTGCGATAGTTCAAAATTTTTTTAAAAAATGATGAGGTCTGAATTATTTATCTGAACTGTTACAGTTCAAACTTCATAAAAAGTTTCTAAAATTTAACCTTTACAATTTAAAATTTATAAAAAAACCTAGAATTTAACCTTTACAATTCAAACTTAAAAAAAAAAAAAAAAAAGAGAGAGACTATTTGTTGCTTTCAAACAAAGGAGTTAAGGGCAAAATTGTCTTTTGCAATTAAAAATTAGTTAAACATTGGAATAGTTTTAAAATGATGTTTGAACATTAAAAAGGGCGGATACTTGTCACTCATGAAACTTCATCTATATGCGGATACTTGTTACTTTTTCTGTATCAAATTATTATCGTGATTTTTAAAAATAATTTTTCTATATGATTAGAAGGTCAATAAATTCAAGTATGGAAATAATTCTTGCAGAAATGCAAATTAAGATTGCGTAAAATAGATCTTTGTGGTTCGGCTCTTCTTCAGACCGAGCGCATAGCGAGTGCTTAATGCACCGGCCTGTCTTTTTCATTTTAAAAAATTGTCGTCTCAAATTATTATCAGTTTAGAAGTTCAAGATAATTTTTCTTTCATTTTATCCTTAATAGTAATTGTTCTTATAGATTACAAACACCTAAATAGAGTAAATTAATGAAGAAAAATTATATCTTAAGACATAAATAAGTGTAAAATAATCAAAATAATCCTTCCAATTAGTATTTTCTTAAAAGTCCTGCCTCTCATCTTTCGGTTCATTGCAAGGAAAGTGACATTTGGAGTTGTCAGTCATGCACCTATCCCTGATCTGACTAGAAAATCATTTAAATCTTAATCGAAATATATATATAAAATAAAATGACACATAATTTGAGACAAAGGAGTAGTCCAACATCCAAGTTGGATGGCAAAAACTACGTAGCTTATTTTTTACGAAGGTAAAGAGGTTGTTTCCGATATAAATACTTGGCTCAAATAAAGCATATCAAAATCAGTAAGAAAAGTAAATACGGTAGCGAAGAAATCCTATAGAAAATAATAGAGAAAAGAACATAATAGCAACAACAAATAATACAATAACGGAAGCGGAAAAAAACAAACTAATAATAATAATAATATCAAATAAGAAAAACAACTTTTAGAGCTGTTTTTCACAAAAATAAAAATAAAAATAAAAGATGTACCACTTCACTTTTTTTTCCCCACAATTAACGTCTCTATCTTCTGAATTCTTGCTCATTATGTCCACTAATCTTTGTCTCTTTAGAGCTGTCCATTTTTGCAAACATAATTCATTGGTCCCCCTAGCAAACGTGGCCGTTTGTTCCCCAACAAATCCTGGCCCATATTTTGTGGGCCAAAATTAGCCTTGTCCATAACCACTTTCAATGCCCTTCGCAATTGCACTAATAGCCCTTCTTTGCATCCATTAATTTCTAACATTTGTAACCACAATACACACTTAATCCTCCCTCCTACTGTTGACATTTCTGCCCTTACAACTTTCCCTTGTACTGTACTCAATGCCCTTCTTAATTCCATCATTATTTCTGGCCTATCCTCACAACACATTGATGCTTTTACTATTAATGTTCCCTCGGAGTTATCAGTATTGTTATTATTACTACTACTGTTACAGTAACTTATGTTTAATTCATCCGATTCACTCGGGAACATCAATTTCTTCATCAGTATCTGATCGTCGTCGTTGTCGTTGTCGTCGTCGTCGTATTCGGACATTGTTGTGGCTCCTAGTTCTGATGTTGTCTTTTTTAGCTCCCTGACACACCTAACTGCCTCTGCTAGTAAAGAGGCCTTGTCTGTCTGCAATTTTTTTGGATGAACAAATGAAGTTAGCTAATTTTTTTCATTTGTTTTTTTTCTTAGGGTTGTGAGAGAAAATAATAGAAATGGTCCCTTATGTTTAGGCTAGATTTTAAATAGTCGTTAAAGTATGTTCTGAACAGTTTTGATCATTTAATATATATATTTAACAAATTTAATTTTGTTAGTTTTTATGATAATTATAGGAAAAAAAGTCAATAATAAACATTGATGAAGCATCATCAAATCCTAAAAACTGCAACATAAAAAATGATACTAAATACTAAAAAAGAATAGACCAAACATAGCAAAATTGCACATAGAAAAAGTTGTAGCATACTCTCTCTCTCTCTCTATAACGTCATCCTATCTGGAGGATTAATAGTGTTCCCACTTACTTTTCAGCTTGACTCGAACCTTCAACTTATCGGTTGATGATGGAAATGTTCAACCACTAAAGCTAGCTTCACTTGTCCTATACCCCCAAATAAGAGTTATCACTATTTTTTTTTTTTAAAGTTTTCGTTAAATTTAACAGATAGAGTTTGTTAAATATTTTATTTTAGAGTTTGTGAAATATTTAACTAACACTGTTTAAAGCATACTTTAGCGACTATTTTGAACCTCTTCCTAAATGTAAGAGACCATTTTTATTGTTTTCTCCGAATTGTTACGTAAAAGCTTTTTATCGAAAACTCAAATACGAATTAAGAATTTGAATTTTATATATTCAGACAGTACAAAATTTTAACGCAGTCTATTTGATTTACTGAATTCAAATATAATTTTTTATACTTATTTAGCGAAAATTAACTAACATACACACATATATATAAAGAGTCTGAACTAAAGTTATTGAGTTCGAATAAATACGTAACTTGTACCCTACCACTGCCGTTGTCAAGACTAACGTGTAAAAGTTGCCTTTTTGAGCGTGAAAATGTGGTTTTATTTCAAGTGAGACACAATCATTATGAAATTTTTTTTAATAGCAACAATTATAAGAGTTATATTTGACTAAAATAAAACATATAATTTCTATTTTTATATAAATGAGTAATT
>JACEIK010000872.1:161441-215437 GCA_018107945.1 Datura stramonium
AAAATTAATAAATAATATGTTATAGTATGTCAAATTCAATTATATTGATGTGTAAATAATTTTAACATATATAGTCAGTGTACATAACTTAAATTTCATTTAAAAATTCAAATTTACATTATGCATATAGGAGTTGTTATTGAGATCTGATTAAATTTACATTCATGTCAGAAAGTTCTATATTTAAAAATAAAGTATTTCATATTCGAAAGTCAAACTCGAAATTTCTAATTAATAATTTTTTTTTTTTATCATGAATCATGATGGTGTGGAAAAAGAAGCCATTATATTATATGGTGTGTACAAAAGGTATGGAAAGTCTAGGAAAAGTTTTTTCTTTTCTTTCTAAAGTGTGGAATAGAACTTTGGTTTATATATGTGTTCATTATTCTTCTAATCAGAAGTCAAATATGTTGAATATTTTTAAGTACTCTGTCAGCTTCAAAAATATTAAAAGTCAAAATAAATCTACGACTATAATCGATTTTTACTCTAATATATGAACATTAACATAATTTCTAAGCATGAAGTTGCCTTTTGTAGGGAGCAGTTTACTTTTTAATATGAGATTTTTCGATACAAATTTAAATTTAGTTAGATCTTAATACGAATACGGAATATCGAGTGGAGAAAAAAAATCACATATATACTTTAACTTTATACATTAAAAGTGTAAATTATTTACACTATTGATCGATCAAGTCACTAACAATTAGTAGGGGTATATATAGATCGATTTAGTTTGATTTTTTAAATTTATCAAACTAATTAGGTCGTATTTTTCAAATTGATAAATTACCAAATCAGATCAATAGGAGTCAACCTTTTTCAGTCTCGAAATTTTTGGTTTGGTTCTATTTTTCGACGTGTTTTTGTGTTTGCGTTTCTGAAAGCACCCCTTTTTTACCTACTTTAGCTACATCTAATCAGCTATGTTGTTCGAACTCTTCAATAATGTCAGAGGGGTGCGTGTCGGATCTTCCAATATAATGCATTTTTGGAGAATCGGACACGAGTGTTACAGTATTTTTGGAGAGTCCGAGCAACATAACTTATCAATCCCTTGTTTAGTTCTAATGAAAACTTAGCAAACTGCAAGTGAATTTTCATTCAACCCACATGATTGAGAAATGCAAATTGTTCAATTTTCTAAATCAATAACAAAAAAATTTGAACAGTTTGAAATACATTTGATTCAGATGAAATTGCTTTGCATAAATGCAATCTCCAACAGCTACATATCGATCGAGTTTACTCCTTTTTCGATTTGGAGAGAGCTTTCTTTCTCTGTCCGAGCATGTAACCATACATGTGAGGACTGCCTGCAATTCCGAATATAGCAAACTAATCAAAATCTAGAACGGAAAACATCGTCATGCCATATATCATTTTTGGATTTGTTTACGCGGAAAGGTATAATGCAATAGGTTAAAAGAAAAAACAGCATAAGTTTGAGGCCTAGAAGAAGGTTAGTTTTAGTTAATGGATACTTGCCTGGGACATAGATACCGAGGGCAACAAGTGCTGCATAGTAGTAATCGAAAGAGAAGTTCCATTTGTTTGGCATCCTAAGAGAATACTTGTCCGATCCCTGGAAAAAATAGTTCAGTTAGAAGAATGCATATAAACAGAACAATAAGAACTCGTGACAAGGAGCAAAATTCCAATTACAAGAACCGAATAAACAAAGGTATATATAGTTGCAGAAACTTATGCACAGGTGTCTCTGAGAAGCCAATATAAAAACTATAAAACAACTTGGTTTTTATGTCAAGACAAGAGGGGAAGCCGGGAAAGGGTGCAATGGGAAGGCTATGGATACAACAAAGTGTTGCTACTACACAAAAGATCAGCAACAACAAAAAACCAGTGTAATCCCTAAAGTGGGGTCCAGGGAGGGTAGTGTCTACACAGATATTACCCCTACCTTGAGAAGGTAGAGAGGCTATTTCCGATAGACTCTCGTCTCAAGGACAAATGGAAGAAAAAAAAGCAGTAACAAGGAGAAACTGTGCAAGATAAAACTACACAAAAAATCATTTGTGAAATCAAACAAGTAAATTCATGATAGAAAATATTCAAAGGAGAATCACACTTGTCAAACTTTTCAGAAATTAATGATGTTTTTAGTATATGACTTATTTTGTAACTTTTATGAGTCGAAGAAGAGACATGTTGTTTCCGTACCTTGATGTAAGGCAGAGCGCTATATATCAGACCAACTTCACTTGTGATGCCGCTAGGATACAGCAACAAGAAGGTGCTGTACCTGCAAGAAGAAAATTGATACCCTTGCTTCAGCTTTGAGGTCCAAATCAAACTAAATTGTATCTGCCAGAGAAGGTATTTGCCACTACTAGCGAAGACAAAATGGCCACAAATCTGATGGGTTGTCCATTCATATAAAGGTTTGCATTTTAGTCCCATATATGATGCACTGGTGAAACCATCTCAGTTACTTTTCATTTTCTTTCCCATTTCTTGTCACTTAATTTACATTCCGTTCCGTTCTTGATCATCTATAGTTATGTCGTTTTCCCTCTCTATATAGCAGAACATAACGATTAAAATAGCATTTGATAGCACCATATATGATGTGCTTGTGAAAAAATTGTTGCTCTAATGAAATGATAACTCCCTTTTGTGTGGTTATTATACAAGAAAAATAGGTGGTTTATTTTAAATGGGTCAAAATTAGGCTGATGGGTTTGTTAACACCAGTTTACCACCAATCCATTTATCGGGGCAAACTCATTTACCAGGCTCACATAGTTAAACGGTCATACCTTAGCCACAAGAGCCACGAAGGTGCAGAACCAAATGCCTCTTTTGTCCCAAAAAATGAATATCGGATGATCTGAAGTTTGAGCAGAAAGAATAAATCAATAATCAACATGTTGCTTGACCATGAATTGACACGAACTATCAACACATTATCTAGATATGAGTATGATCAGTTAAGCAGTAATGACTCATGAAATGGCATCGCTAATAACAAAATTGGCCCTTGGTCACAGACAGAAGTTAGTGGATAGAAAGAGAGAGCAGAATAATTATACAAGCACTTTATGACATGCACCGTGCAATGACATGAAATTCAGTCTAATGTGCTCTCACAAACTTATTGAAGGAATATGGAACACAAAGTCTGAATTACAAGATTCTCTGTTAAGGTGTTAACTATATGGATTAAGGATAACTGAGGGGTATCTTTGTTGAATTACCATAATTAAGTGGACTAATAGGAATCAGAAAAAACAAATGCATCAAGCAGACCATTAGCTATTGTCTACTGATATCCCCTGGTACAGTATTTCTGAATAATTGAACGATCATCCAGTTTAACAGTTTCACTATGCACAAGGATGCTTTAGTGGAAGTTGATTTATTTCAACATTCATGTCGACACTTACCAATACAGAGAGGAAAAGCAAAAGAAAAGGATAGCTAAGCTAGCTTATCTGTAAAAGAACTGTCTAATTTTGTAATATCTAGCGTACTAAATACATTTAGCTACCTCACAAAACAACTACAACTTTTGAAACTAAGAAGAGTTTTCTGGCGAGAGGAATTCAGAAAAACTTCCCATCCGGATACCTCTCTATCCTCTTCTCTGTTCTCTTCCCATTTTACCTTTCCCTCTCTCTCTTAAAAAAAACTCTTGGTTGTCACTCTAATTGAAGAGACTGACTCTTTATCCCCGTAGGTCTCTCATTGAGAACAATTAGCACTTGCTTTAAAATAATAATTAATATTTCAACAGGATCGTGGGGAAGGATGATTGGGATGGTTAAATCCTACTCATCTCCCACCCTCCCTTCCCGCCAACCTTGAATTTGTTGCGTCAAATGGGCGCATTTAAGTGTGGGTCTCATGGGAACCAATTCAGCCTCAGTTCTTTGCAGTTTCACTAGATTCCAGATTCCACAACATATACAGAAGATAAAGGCTAATATCTATATGCTGTGTCGGTTGGAACATAACATCAAATCAAAATGAAAGCAGAAGCAGTAATCTCAATTTTGATTTCAGCACTCATTGCTTGTTGTCCATGCTAATATTGGTCTAGAACATCGAAAAGCACTACTCATGATTGTTAGACTAGGATATTGCAAGAAAAAAGAACCAAGCTATGGACTAAGATTTAGGATATTTTATCAATCTTATAATCAAATCTTCCTAGATATAGAAATAAATGGATATAATGTGTTCAAAGAAAAAGCATATGAGGTGTAAATAATATGCATCTTTTCATTTGTCTACCCAATAAAACTCGCTGCATTCGCTGTTACTTCCAAACTAAGAAGTACATCCATCATAATCATTTGAGTGCCAAATCATTAACCTAAAACTAAATAATACTAGAAAAAGAATGTGGTGTAAATATTAATGATAATGGTTAATTCGAAAAAGAGGTGTTGCTCCGCTATGCATACTATGGCATTCTGACATATAAAGAAGAAACAGAATCAATCTTTATTCAAAAGAAAAGATTAAACAGAGTCGAGGCACAGTTAACAATGTTTTCTTCACCTATATTCAGATGTATCTTCAATCTGTTTTAATTGTTATCATAATCACTGCAACAAGGTGTGGTGGAAAACACTTCTATACACTTGCAATTACTTGGTACCAGCATAAGCCTCAGATTTTTACGCAGTTGTGCCATGTTCTTGTTCTTATTCTTCAACCAAGTATAGTAAATAAAGTCAATAAAAGAGCATATCTGTCAAGAGAACTTTATTTTTAATTAATAAAACAACGATCAGACCATTGCAGTTATTGTCAGGAGATTTGAAAACTCAAATTACTATAAATACACATCTTAACATAATCAAAACTTGAAGCCTACGAATAAGCACGGCTTACCTCTGTTATAGACCAGCTAATCACTAGGGAACTAACAAGAATATGAGACCGAATCTGCATCGCCAGACAAATTCATTAGTTAAAGTACTTTGATATTGTATGTACAAATTCGAGGAAATTAATTAAGCTAACCTCAGGGAAACTCCATAGAATACCCCAGGTTACATATAATCTTGAACTTATCTGTGGAAGAGTTGCTGATACTGGCGATCTTACCAAACCTAGTTAAGGATGATGGAAATAGAATAGGTTATTACTATAGTTTTTAAACCTTCTCCCTGAGCTTATTTAGTATTGGGATCAAGTAAACTTACCCACTAAACCATGAAGTATCTGTTCCGCAGTTCATGTGGAAAAGAAAATTAACATGTTAGCATCCCAGTCACATTTGCATTTAATGATAATAACACCATGCAATAAAAAATACTAAACCCACTGTTCTGCAGCGACAATTATTTCCCAAATTTGATTAAGAATATCCATAAGCATTTAATAACAGAATGGAGATGGCACAAACAACTAGCTACATGTCGGTTATGGCTACACAGGGCAAGTTACATGCGAGTTGCAACTATGTCTTTTATCCAGCAACAATAGCAGCAACAAATCAATGAAACATTTTAAGACTATGTAAAAAATGACAAAACGGATTATTCATTAGATTTAAGTGACTATGACAGTATTAGTCTTTAGAAGGAAAAGCATTATCATTAGATAAAGATCTTACAAAAGTAGGTATCATAATTTTAGAGTTTATGTTTCAACCAAGATTTATTATATACACATTCTACCAAAGAAAAGGTCTGGAACAAGCAAAGTAGATTTGAAAAACCAAAATTTTGCAGTAACAAAAGAAGTATCTTTTTTAAAAAAACTTTTGGCAACACTACAGTTTAATGAATGTTCTGGTCCATACTAACTCACTTTAAGTGGTCGTTTGGTAGGATGCATTAGAAAAAACAATACATGCATTAGCTTTGTGTATTACTCCATACCTTGTTTGACACACTTTTTCAACCTATGTATAACTAATGGTTGCATTAGTTGTACACTCTATTTGGTATTAGGCTATGTATAACTAATACATAAAAAAAAAAAATGGTATTAGTAATGCAATGGGTTTTAATGCATGCATTAGCATAGTTAAAGACACAATTGCCCCTCAAATTTTATTTCCAAGGTTATTTTTATAAAAGCAATAATATTTTAATTAATTAAACAAATAATTTTTTTGAGAAATTTAAATGTTATTTTTAACATATCAAACCAAACAATGCATAAGAAATAATCTCAGCATAACCAATACAAGCATAACTAATAATAAACATTATTAATACACCATATTCAGCATTATTCTTATACACTCTACCAAACACACCCCCAGGGTGATGGGAATGGAGAGGTAAATTGTCAACACCTCAGCAACTTTCAGCCATATTCCTTTAAATTTGCCACATTTAACCCAACATCTTTGAATAGAAAGATATATAGTTGGTATTAATACACCATATTCAGCATTATTCTTATACACTCTACCAAACAACCCCCAAGGGTGATGGGAATGGAGAGGTAAATTGTCAACACCTCAGCAACTTTCAGCCATATTCCTTTAAATTTGCCACATTTAACCCAACATCTTTGAATAGAAAGATATATAGTTGGAGAAATTTCCCAAAATAGATATTCCCTCATATCTATTAAAAGGTTCAACCTTTTAGGTAAACTGAATCATAAATGCCTAGAATTTCATTTATCATCAACCACATCTATCAACTGTCAACAATTTTAAACAACATTAATAGAGAAAATAGCATTTTAAACCCCCAACCCCAACAAAAACACCCATCTATATACAACATTATAATAATAAAGCCATGGTGGGAGTTACCTCTAAAATGGCAGCTGTTTGAGCTAAAAGCAGAGGCTTCTCTACAGCATCATAGACATGTTCATGCCCTGACTCTTTCAGTGTTTTCAAAGCAAGATAAAAAACTTGAAACCTGAAATTTCCAATTAACCAAAAAAACAAAAGAATTGAAAACAGAGAGATCTCAGATCTACAGTTGACCAACAATGAAAAAAGAAAAACAAATCAATCAATCAATCCCAAAAAAGTACATATCTCTGAAACCAAGAACCTCTATATTCAAATCCATTAATCAAAATTTAAACTACTCCCAGGTGCCTGAACCCGTTATTTTCAACACAGAGCATAAATTTATACGTAAAAATTCATTAAAATTGCAACAAGAACTAGGTCTAAACCCATCATTTTAAAAAATACAACGGGTTCAAGAACCTTAAATATTGACCCCATAAAATTTAAATCTTAGACTAGAGAAAAAAAACAAAGAGGTGGGTGTCGAAGTTACCATCCAAAAAAGACGGTCCAATTGTAAAGAGTGAGATAAATGCGTCTAAGAACTGATAAAACTCCAGCCATTGAAGGACTTCGAAAAAAAAAAACCTTTAAACTTTGAAAGAAATACAGTTGAGAAGAAGGTAGGAAAAGAAAAAAAAAATCTCCCAATTGGGTATTTGAAGAAAGAACAGCTATTTATGAGAAATTAATCAGCGTAGGTGAGCAGATGAACTACTGAATCTGCACCAATCTCACATTCTTTACCCTCTCAACTGTCAACGCCCAGCTGACAGATTTTCATTCTAAATCAGGGAAGCTCTCTATGAATGTTGTCAGGGGGCAATGAAACGGCGTCGTAGAAATGTATAACCACGTGTCATATCATGAATGTTAGTTGTTGCGTAGAGGTATCATAACATGGCACGTTACAATATCTTCCCCTTGAAAACATTCTTCCTCGAATGAATAATTTATATGATTCCATTAAACAGAAGTTTATAATATAATTAGATAATAATAATAATATTCTAAAATATATAATGGATAAATATATAAGGATGGTTGGATTGGCGTAGCAGATGTGTCTACACACTTTATTTTTTCTTCTGAATTTTGGTTTATTTTTAGAAGACAAGATTGTTCATTTTGTTAATTTCAAGGGTTTTTGAATTTGAAACTCTAAGTAAAAAAGATGAGGATGTCCAGTAAGTCGGTTAATTTGGTGTAATGGATGTGGTATGCTTAATGGGATGTTGGGTTCTCCGTCCGGTTCCTTTCTCACATTTAATTTATGCATGCGATTTATATTTTTGTGGAGTTATATTTATTATATAAAAGTGAATTCTTTCGAGCACTACAAACACATTAATTATGAATACAATGTATATTGATCAATGCATAAGAAAAAAAGTAATGCCTACAAATTTAGAAAATTACTATGTTTTATAATGTGTGAAGTACTAAATAATGACTTAGAATTTCTTTAATTTTTACGCTGGAGAACACCTGAAAAATACGAATGACCAAAGTCTTCTCATGATGATAAGCATGAGCGTTGACTAAGAGCGTGTCTCACTTTCACCTTTAATAGATAGTAAAAAAAATAAGTAATGTCTTTTGAGAATTTTAAAAATTTTTATATTTTTAAAATGTGTGAAATTACTTAAGTAATCTCATATTTTTATTTTTTTTTACTTTTGAAGAATACATCCAAAAAATACACAAAATGATCAAAATATTGTTACCATGATAGCGAAGCGTTGAAAGGAGGCGTCTTCTTATGACTTTTTATTTCTTAGATAGTAAAAAAGTAATGTCCACAAATTTTAAAAATTACTGCATTTTAAAATGTGTGAAATTACTAAAAGTAATGTTAGTATTTTTATTTTTTTTACTTTTAAAAAACACGCTAAAATAATAAAATCTTGTTATCGAGATAGCGAACACGTTGGCGTGCTGCTAATTCTCTCTTATATAATAAAATTAACGAATACATGACATATATTTGAATAATTAATTAATATTATTTTATTTTAATAATAATAATTTAAAATTTTTATATAAAAATTCTATTCGAATAAATATTTATATTTAAAAAAAAAAAACAGTTGAGATGGTCCATGTATATTTTAAAAGAACCTAGGTGAGGGGATTTAATAGTAGACAAAATAAAAGAGGCAAATAATAGTTCTTTTTTTTTCTATTAATAGTTTTCTACTTCCCTCTTAGGGTAGATATTAAATTAGTCCAACTACTATTTCACCAAAAAATGAAAACATATCACTAACAACCCCACCTACCCCTACCCTACCCCAACAAAAATATGTAACATCTAGCTAAAATTGATAATTGCTTTGGGGAGATATGAAATTTGTATGCGGCGCTAAATTTGAATTAATCGAGTTTTAATATAAATTATTTGAGTAATTATATGAAGGATTGTGGATAAATATATGATTTCTCTGCTTATAAATAGAGATTTAATTCGAGCGCTATATATGAAAAATAATCGTTGCGGGGCGGTTTTTTTTAAATAACCTTAAGTGATGCGAATCCAAATTAAACGGGACCTTAATTTTCCAGCAAGTGTATTGGGAGCGTGTAGGATCCTGTGAAAACAGTGCGACTTGAATCTTGTTTACAAAACGACGAGTTGTGCAACCTTCTTGATCCTAACGGAGATTGTCAGAAACAAACCGGTGGTTGATCAAAAAGTGAATGACTTTTGCATCTATAGTTTATGTGAATTGTTGCATCTATAGTTCTTTAGTGAATTGTATAAACGATCCCAATTAGCTTCTCTCATAGTAGAAGAACAAATAAATATTTTATTTATCTGGATAAAACGATTCGCACACACGACCACTTTCACTTTATTGTATCAAAGTCATTAAAATAATATTTTTAAAATAAAAAGTTGAGGGTAGGGAAGGAAATGAATACGGAATTACAATGTGAGGAATGGCTACGTACTTGGTGAAGTGCATGTCAATCAATGAAGCTACTAAAATCCTAAGTGATCAAGCAATTTTTATTTTATGTAATAAAAAATATACAAATTTTCCGTGTATCTGGTATTTAATTATATATTCTTTCAGAATATTAACATACTCAATAATAATCTCATAAATAACAAATTAAAAATATTAATATTTGCAATATACTTAATCGTGAGACTATTTTTTTTTTAATCAAATATTATTAAACATGCATGATATTCCGCAATTAAAGTAAAAGAATACGAGGAATGAGAGAATTCTTTTTTGATAGAGTGATAAGCTAACATGAAATTTAACGAAGGTTATTAAATTATTTTTTAATTTAATAATAAAAAAGATATTCTACGTTATCTAAGTATTACATTAGTCAATATCAATTTTATAATTGAAAAATAAATTAATTTTACTTAAATACCATATAAAATTACTAATTATAATCACATTCAAGAAGGTGTTAGACATGTTGCAATCATAATAGCCTTTTCTCATCATACCTAGATGAAATTGAATGACTTTTATTAAAAAATAATATTTAACGACTTTCTGTTATACCCGATAAAATTATATAGTTTTTTATTATTATAAAATAAAATAATTTGATTACTTTAATACAATAAAGTGAAAATCAGTGACCATTCGTGCTGATTAACTCTTTATTTATTTATTTTATTTTCTAATTGTTCTTTATGGGAAAGACAAATTGTTTACTATGGCTATGACTTATTTTGGAGCTAAATTAGCTCCCAACCATAAACCAAAAAATAATTCTACTTTAATCTCACAATTAACAAGAAATCTTGAGTTTTTTTCTTCTTAATTATTCTCTTTTTTTTAGTTTCATTGTGCTTTTCTCTCATGTTTGAAACTCTTCCTCTTTCCTAAAATATTTTTCTTCACTTTTTTTTTTAAAAAAAAAAAAAAAGAAAAAAAGAGGAAGAGTTTTATCAATCATGGATTATTTGAAAAAAGAAAAAAATCAAGAATTGACAAGATGTTGCAAAGAGCTTACCAAGCAATGCTTATTCATGGTGGGCTTCTAGCCATGGGACCAAACAATCCAAATGGCTGAACAAAGCCTTCAAGGTATGGTTTTAAAAAAAAGGGAGGGTTGAGGGCGGGGGCGGGGTAGGGAGGGGTGGGGTATTGGCCTTGTTAATTTTTGGGGTATAGTTGTAGTATCGGGGTGAGCTTGCGCATATTTTGGTAAATATTACGGGTGCGCATTTATATTTGTCGTAGATATCGCAATTACCAAGCTCATGCTGATTGAGCAGGATGAAAGAAATTAGTTCCTCTTCATTTTCTCTTTGGTTTATATTGTAATGCTTTTATCCCTCCATTTTTATTGATTAGCAGAGACGGGGAAAAATATTATGAAAGGATTCCCACAAATATATGCTAATTTGCACAATCTTATTACAACAATAATTATATACTACGTCTCAATCCTAAGTTAGTTGGGTCCAACTATGAGTTCTAGAATATCATAAATGCCATAATAATTCAATAGTCCATACTTAAAAGATTATCTAACACTAGAAAGAACCTAGAAAAATGTAAATTAAATCACAGTAGTACTATTCTATTGCAAATATTGGATCCCATTATATAAAGTGGTAGGTTCATTTCAAAAACATGTTCTTCATTTCTTTAAAAATGATGTTATGTTAAGTATTTGCGTCCTCCGAAGCATGCGGTACTTACGGAAAATCCACTTCTTAGTATTGACATTTTGAGAAAGTTCAAAACGTATAGTTTAGAATGTGCCATTTGTGTTTCTCCTGCATTTCTTGTTTACAATAAGACATAAAAAACTTTTAAATTTGGGCGCTTACTTGAAGCTGAGCAAACGCTTCGGCTTTGAGTACGCGTGCAGGCAGCGCCAGTATGTGCCCGGCGACGATTAAAAGCTCGGCTCGTTTGCACAATATCTCATGGACACCCCAGTAGTGGCGTGGCGCAGAATTTAGAGGAGTTCTGAATGATCGTTTTGTAAGTTGGAATGTTCAACTGATGAGCAGACGGCGTGAAACATAAATTTTAGAGGTTCCTAGATGATCGTTTATAAGTTGGAATGTTCAGTAACGCGATTAACGAATTGAGATGTTTAGATATGCGTTACCGAGAAGTTGGGTGTTTCTTTTCTTAGGCGAGTCGAGTTTAGGAAGTATTTGTTTATATTATGTCTTACAATAACTGTTTGCTGGTTGAGTAAGAAAACCAACAACTCCATTTATATACAAAACATATGGTGTGTTTAACAGATATGCAAGGGAGAGTTGAAAGTGTGATTAAACTCATTGAAGAGGATGGAGACTCTTTTGCAAGAAGGGCTGAAATGTACTACAAGAAAAGGCCAGAGCTGATCAACTTTGTGGAAGAATCCTATCGTGCCTACCGCGCATTGGCTGAACGATATGATCATCTGTCGGGAAAGGCTGCAGACAGCCAACCAACACCATTGCTACGATTTTCCCTGAACAGATTCAACTAGCAATGGAAGAGGAAGATGGTATGGTGGTGCCCCAACACCAAGAATGCCAAAGGATTTCATACAAATCCCACCTAGTGGATCATCAAACATACCAAAGGGTCCTATAAAAGACTTGAAAGGTCTTATGTCAACTACCTCAAAACAAATACAAGGAAAGAAATTGACAGATGATGCAGACAAAGATGTCTCGAAATCTGGTTTTCAAAACGAGGCTGTTGAAGAGATCGACAAACTTCAGAAAGACATATTGGCCTTGCAAACTGTGAAAGAGTTCATAAGGACTTCCTACAAGAATGGACTTGAAAGGTACAGGGTAACTGAAAACCAAATCATGGAAAAGCAGCAGAAGATATGTACTTTAGAGGACCAATTTGGCGAATTCGGGTGTGAGGATGCTGAGCTTGCACTTGATGGCTGAAGCAGCATTGCAATCATGTCAAGAAACATTGACTCAGCTCCAGGAGAAACAAGATGTATATACTAGAGAAGCAAAAGGGAATTCAAGAAAATTGAAGATTCTAGTAAGAAACTACTGCTTCAGGAGTAAGTATCTCGGCGAGCAAACTGATGAACCTAAGGCTGATAGAGTTAATGTCCCGAACCAAGAAGTTGGTAAGGAGATAGAGTCATTACAGGAAAGATTAAGGGGACCAAATCGACGCGAGCTCTAAAGGGGTCTTTAACAATGTCACAATTGGCAGAAAATCGACGTGCTTGTGAATAAGGTGATCAGTCTAGAAACAACAGTTACATCTCAGACTCTCCTGATTGAGAGATTAAGAAGAGAAGCTGATGAACTCCAAACACAAGTTCAGTCCTTGGAAGACGACAAGGCAGCTCTGACAGATGATACACACAATCTGAATATCAGGGTGACTTTGCGATAGAAGCAAAAATTGCAAACTATTGAGAATCTCAACAAAGATGTTGTAAACAAAGCAGACGCCTACGAACTCACTTTATTGTTGAAGCTCGTGCCAATATAGACCATTTATCCGGTAAATTGAGCAGTGTCAAACCGGATGAGGAGCTCGATGGAACAGATTCATCACCATTGACAACCCTTATTTGAAATCCAGTTAAAAGATCCTGTAGAACAAAAAGAACATCCTAGTACAGATGAAGGTCTTAGGAACTTAAGTACTGTAAAAGCAAAAGATAAAAATTCGACAAAGAGCCCGAGTCCATTCTAAGTAACAAAGGGAAGCTAAAAAACCACAAGAAGCATGTCACATTTCTGCAGCCAATAACGGCTGGAGAAGATGTGAGAAAGTCTCAGCTCAATCCGAAACTAGTGTTTCTGAGACACAAATAGAGGAAGTTGCAGAGAAGGATGATGAACTTAACTGGCAACAGATGCTGCTGAGCGGATTGGAGGATAAAGAAAACATTCTCTTAAATGACTATAAAACAATTCTCAAGAATTATAAGGAAGTTACAAAGAAGCTAAGTGATATGGAAAAGAAAGATAGAGACACAGGTTCGACCTCACACTTCCAGATAAGAGAACTTAAATATGCTATCACAAAGAGGGATGAGGAGATACATAATCTACGTCGAAAATTGAGTCTTCTGCAGCAAGCTGGAAATGTTTATGAAGATAAAGAGCTGAAGGAAGTAAAATGCCAAGCATCTGATCCTTCATTTGATCGAAGCTTAAAACCCGATGAATCTTCCCAAAGGAAGGACAAAGATACTCCTATTATAGAGCAGGATGAAGAACACATCAAGACGATATTGGTTGATCAACGTGCATCAGTATCTCCAATTGAGGGAAAACTCCGGATCAGCATTAATGCAGTACAAGCGAAAACTTGGATTCTGGCTAAGATTCAGCTCAGCTTTCCATCAGATTCAAAAATTCCAGACCACATTCCACGACTTGCAGCACGAAATATCAAAACTCAAAGACAAGGAGATGAAAAAAACACCCTAAAGTAGATACAAAATCAGAAATCAGGCTATATATAAACACATGAAGGAGATTCAGAATGAGCTGACACTGTGGTTAGCACAAAACTTGTTACTGAAAGATGAACTTGATTGCAAGTTCTCCTGGCTTTGTGCAACATCCAGGACGAAATGCAGAAAGCTATAAAGGAGGGAGTTGCATTAGACGAAATCGGACTCACCAGTCATCAAGCAGCAAAATTCCAAGGTGAAGTTTTCAACATGAAACAAGAGAACAACAAGGTAAGAGAGGAACTGGAAGCTGGTGTTCGTCGTGCAACTACACTTCAAGTAGACATCGAGAAGACTATTGCACAGTTGGATCAAGAACTTGAACTTAATGGAAACCAATCACAACTGATGCACACAATGAGCAAGTCAAGAATTCCTTTACACTCATTCATCTTTGGAACCAAACCAAAGAAGCAAAAGCGTTCAGTTTTCTCGCGCATTCACCTCAATAGGAAATAATAGGTCCTTGAGGAGAAAATTTTATTTGTATAGAGCATTTATTCTTGATCTTGTTTTTCTTTTCGTTCGTTTTCCCCTTTTCTTGTTCTTTCCCAGATTATACATGTATCTGGAAGTTTGTTAATAGTCTAAACAGGTATATTATTCTCTACAAGCATTCTGACTTGGTGTAAAACTATGGTATAAAAATGTTCATGCTTGTCAAAGTTAGTATAAAAATGTCTATTTCTCGAAGATTTAGTTTCTAACAAGCTAATTAGTATTGCACAACTAATTTCCGCGAGATTCAAAATAGTTGGTGAAGAGTTTATGATCACAATGAAATAAATAAGACAGGGCTACGAGCTGAAGTAGTGTTCGTTTCCCTCCATCCAATCTTCCTCTAAGTTATTTGCTCCTCCTCGACCACACCCAAATGTTACAAACTTCTTAACTAAAAATCTCTTCTATCACAGTGGATTAGGCGCACTTCACGAGTTAGCATCTTGCACCACAAACAAAAACCAATAGAGAGGGACTAGGAGATCACACATACAGGTTCAACAGAATCAATACATAGCAATTACTAACATGTTGCTCTCCTCATAAAGTTTGAAATCCTGACTCTAACCCTGCTCAAACTTTCTGAAATGACATCCCATTGCTCTTGAGACAACAAACTCACCTCCTATAAAACCATTTCCTCTCATTTTCATCTTCCTCTCAAACAACATAAATATAAAAGAAAACCGTGCTTCCAGCTATGGCAACCACGTAAAGAAACAGAGCAGCTGAAGCCTAAAATCGGCGAAAACTGATAGACAAAGCCAAACATAATGGCTGAATACAAAAACCATATAACTAGTCCTATAATGTCCTTCTGCAATGACTTTTCCTTTGAAGAAAATCTACGGTATACATACGAGAAGTACAATAACAAGAAGAAACTGAAGTATACGAATAAGATGAAAGCTAGGAGCGAATATTGCTCACGAATATATGCTCTGTAGATATTCACCCGAAATGTTGAATGCCATCAAAAAGGAAATATATATCATTGATGGTGAATAGTGATGATGATCAGGGGTTGGAAATTCTTAGATTCACCAACGAGTTAGTAAAATTGATGCTTTGGAGTCGGCTACGTATAAATAATTTACTCAGCTTGTAATTCAGGAGCCATAAACTCAAAGTAAAGATTATGAGGTTCAATATTAGGCTTTGTGGTTTAATTTATAATTTTATAGACTTTATGAAAGATGTATAGTAATAAAAAGTATTGAACAAAATGTCCTTGAATTACTTGGAAAGGACTCAAAGATAACATTGTGAATTTTGAAGTCAACGGAGGAGTAATTTCCTTGAAACATGTCTGAAGAATCGATCCACTTTATTGGAAGCTGCCTTTGGTCCTCTAATTAATTTCTTGGTCAGCTATGTAGGTAGTTGTTGGGGGACGTGCGAAACAAGTCACGTATTGATAGCTGAAAAAGAAAAGTCAGTTCGGCGTGGAATGATGCGAACGATATTACCTTATATTAAAAGTATATATTTTGATTGTTTAGTTCAACAATTTTTTAATCTTTTAAAAAAAAATTTAATTGTATATAGGGAAGGAAAATATTCCTTCATTAATATAGAAGTTTAAGTAAAGCCATTTTAAAGAACGTTGACTTGACTCTAGGGTTGTGCATATTGGTTTGTCACATTGTCCGTAAGTGATTCTCAATGAAGATTCTTTTTTTTTTGTGAAATTTATTGATGTCTTAATAGTTTTGATTAACTGATAAGTGATTAATCAATATATTAACGATTTTTTAATGATTTAACGTAATTGGTCATGGCGATAAATTAAACGAATAGCTTTTAAAATAGTGTTTCGGTGGACGAATAATTGTTTGATTTTTTGAAAGAAAAAAAGAATACGATTAATTAAAAGTTTCGAATTCGAACAATGCGGCAAAGGGAGTCTTTCATCTCAGTTTGTCAGAAAGGTTTGGAAGACTTAAATGGAAAAATGTATATCGAACCGACCAATACACTATTGAGCTTGTCTTTGAAAAGTGAAACACCTTAATTATGGCTATATTTCAATCAAATGGGCTGAAAAGGGGCTATTTGTGAGTTTTTACCTCACTAAAATGGGCCTCTTTTAATGAATAGATCAGGGCCAGGAGCCCAAATTACTTCAATTTCAAACCCAATTCAATTGCTCCAAGCCCCAATTTTGCAAGGGGGGTTTCTCTTTGCCCAAGTCGCCGACGTTCTACTTCTCCTTCTCCATCTCTTTCTCCTGCAAATTTCTTCATATTCTGTTTCTCCGGCGGAACAAAATTGTATGTATTTCTCTCTTTTTCTTCATATGTTTTCATGTTTTCTGCAAAGAAGTTCAATGATGAAGACACTAATTTTCGAAAATTCGATTCTTAATGCTTGTTTTTGCTCTTATTGCTCTCAACTTTCATATCGTATTTGTGATTTCACAAGTTAATGTACATTTTTATTCGTCTGAACTAACTGATATGTTAAAAGCTCTCCGAAAATACACAAAAAAGGGTTCCACTAATTTGAAATGGAGCCCACCTTGCCTTTCTACCTTTTATTGAGTGAATTCTTGCATATGCAAAGATTTCAATCATGAAAACACTAATTTTTAGTAAATTGGATCGTGATGTTGTGTTTGCTCCTGCTGCTTAAATTAAAGTTACAAATGTTGATATAATACTTGTTATTTTACAAGTTAATGTATATTTTTATTCGTCTGAGCTAACTGGTACTCCGAAAATATCACTGATTTGAAATGTGAATCCTGCTTCTTTTGTTTACCTTTGCTTTGAATAACAATATTGCATATGCTACTTGCGGCTCCAATTGTTATTAGTGAATGATGAGCTCTGGAATTTGTGAATTTGGTTGATCCAGATGGCTCTAAGAGGTGTTTGGCAGCTAAAGAAGCTAGTAGTCAGCTATTGCAATTGGGGTGGCAGTAGCAGGGGAATAAGGTAAAGGTTAACGTAAGCTTTCTCTTTTTATTTGGCCCTTTACATTAATCAGAATCATAATGAGACTGTTTCTTCTGCGCATCTTCGAATACCATGATGAATGAAGTGAAAGAGGATATAGGTACAACTTAAACTTTTAGAAAATCAAGGCTTTAAATCGACATATCTAAGAAAAGTGGCAATTGCAAATCTTGTAGTGAATTTTAGAAGCACAAAACTGACAGTTACTCTGGTAAAAACTAAAGAGGAAAAAGAAAGGTTTATGTATATATTATTCATATGTGATAAGATATCTTTATGGATAATTATTCCACCATTACAAATTTAAAGAGTATGTATGTTTATGCATCTCAAATTAATAACATCTTCCAAACTTTGTTCTTCATAATTTTTAGTGCTAGTGAAATTTGGTCAACTGATAGGATGAATGAACAATGTTATTTCTTTGATGAGTGGGATGGATTGAGTATTATAATGATATGAGTCTGACTTTCTTTTGAAGTTCTTTTTCAAACCTTATCGGAATGTTAACACAATATAGGTATAAGAAGAAAGTTTTTCCCCATGTTGCAATCAGTCAAGTAGTATTCTCACCGCATATATTGTGATTTGTGGCAAGTGTATCTGTCTAGAAATTTGATGTATTGCTGCTGTGCCGTAGTGCAATTTTACTTATGGAAGTGTTCAGTCTATTTAAGGATTTAAACATGTATTTGTTAGAGGAAAAGATTGAGACTTATCAAAATGGGATAACAATTATTAATCAGACTTTAGCAGAAAAAAGAGGAAATAGGATGGGCTGCGGATTTCCGGATGACTGAGGTAGAGGAATATATATAACAAAATAGTCCTATGGCATTTGTTAAGGTATGCATCTACTATTTCAGGGCATTCATGGAATCTGAATTGCCAGCATTCAAGGAGAAAAATCCGCAGCTTGAGGTGGTCACTGAGCTCAATCGTGGTCAGCATCCTTTCTTGAAGGGATTATACAGTAAGACTTTCTTCCAGTTTCCTTCAATTCCCTGCTGAAAATTTTTGTAATTTTTTTCTTTAAGTATGCAGGGGATGGGTATGAATGACCCCTATAACTAGTAATTAGTTGCATTACGACTTATTTTGTTACTAGAATCTTTGTAATAGGCATGTGTCTTGTTGGTGATGGTTGTTAAGTTGGTGATTCGGTTATACTAGGATGGAGTGGACTCTGCTGAAATTTTCATGGATTGGTTAGACCAGCTCAATGGGTTAAGCATAATTACCCAGAGTCATGGTTTTCTAGTCGAGCAACAACAACAACAACCCGGTGTAATCCCTTTGTGGGTGCAGGAGAGGTAGAATGTGCATACCTTACTAAGGTAGAGAGGGTGTTTAGATATACTCTCGGCTTATAAGAATACAAGCAATTAATAATAATACTAATAATAATAAACTAAAATAAAAGTAAAAAGAAAACAATAATTAAAAAAAATAGTAATCACGATATGCCAAACAACGATACACTAATCGAGATATAAGAAACAACACATAGTAACAAATCGAAGGACAAACAACTATAAGCAATACCACGCCAAAATTAAAAGCAAGGTAACACATTGCTACCCTAATTCGTGTCCTCACACCTTCTATACAAGGCCTGATCATCGATTGCATTTACCGTATGCCATATTCTATCTAATCACCTCTTCCCGCATCTTCATGATCTACCTCTACCTTTCCTAAAATCATCCATATCCAACCTCTCCCACGTCTCCACCTTTGGAAGCGCTGGTCGTACTAAATCGCGTACCAGCCGCTCAGCCCAACTGTCTCACGCATCTTTTCTCCATCCAGCTCTCCCTTCTTAGCTCGGATATCGTCATTCCCTAATCTCTCCCTCTAGCATGCCCATACATCCTGATAACATTCTCGTTTACGCAACTTCATTTACCGGACTGTGAGAGTTGCTTGACTAGCTAACACTCGCCATACAATATAGTCGGTCTAACCACCCATGTTTATAAAATTGTTGTTAAGTTTGTTGGCACCTTAACGCATCACCCAGAAGACTCCAATGCTAATCTCCATCTCATCCAACTGCACCCAGATACGTGAAGCTGACATATCTTGTTGATCTCACCATTTCTTGAAGTGCATGCTTGAAACTTCCTCCCTTATGGATAACTGTGTGTCCAACATCACTCTCATCGGCCTCGTCTGCCACGTCGCTAAATTTGCGCTAAATATTACATCTTGGTCTGCTTTCGACCTTACCACTTTAGCTTCAAGGTTTGTGCCCAAACCTCCGAGCTTGATTTCACGCGGCCGAGTCTCGTCACCAAAACTATATCATCGGCGAATAACATGTACCATGGCACCTCACACCAGAATTCCTCGGCGTCTATGTATCCATTTGTAAATAAAACACCCCGGACCAAAAGCTTGCTGCCTCTGAATCCTCTTTATCTCTCCGTGACGGTTTACCACCTCTCACATTGTTAAGGGAGCCACATATGCCCTTTCTAGAGTAATCTTCCCCTGCATCAGATAGTCCCTACTCTTCATATATCCCTATTCATTTTGGATTTCCACCTTATGGACCTCAGATATTTATTAACCTGACATAGCTTTCCTTGCTACTGAATCTATGTATTCATTCCTTTAATAGTGCACTTGAGCCACATAGATCCCTCTTAGGCTCTGCTCAGTTATTTACAATAGCCCGTGCTCTACTCTGCCTAAGCATCTACTCTGCCTAAGCACCATTAAAATGTTTAAACTTGGATCAGCTTATCAAATATATCACAGGACAGCATAACCAGCTTTCCTCTTTAAGTCATCCAGTCAGATGGGTCCCCAACAGGTGGGTGGAGGTGTAGGTCCTTAGGAAGGACAGATCGCTATAATGTGCATAACAAAGGCCAAATTCTTCATATCTAGAGATGACGAGAAGGATGCAACAATCAGACATTAAGCAATGGAGTAACAAAGGCATAAGATGGCGTGAATTTTTTGCATTCTGAGATGGATGATGTGTCCTTTCTTTTTGCACATTTATGAACATTATGCTAAAGTATAAGACACTAAGGAAAATGGCAGTCAGGTCGTTGAGAGATAACCACGGAAGTAGTTGAGATAACGTACCTGGTTTTTGCTTTTCTCTACCCCAGCACCACCTTCTCCATTTTAACCTTTTAAGTTTTTTCTTTTGGCCACTTAGGGCTACAAGTGAGCAGACAGATTTTGTTATTGAAGAAGTGTCAAATATTATGTGTCATATTGAACACATTTTCCACCTCGCAACCCTGCCCAAAAGTAGAACAAATGCCTGCTGCACTAGACATGATATTCCTAATTATGCGTTGTATATTTGTTGTATCAGTTTATTCAAAAAACTAGTTGTTTTTCCTGTAATTTCTTTTCACGGGTGTGTACTGATTTACTTTTCAATTAAGAGAACAAGAATGAGCGGGTTGTATGTGTGAAAAATTCAAGTCAAGACGAAGTACTTGAAGCAGCAACCAAGTTAAGGAATTCGCTTGGCAGAAAGGTGGTGAAGCTGAAGACTCGGCATGTCACGAAACAACCTAGCGTTCAAGGTACATGGTCAACAGCATTGGAGTTATAAGCCAGAAGAAAAAAACTGCAATGCAGGTGTTTTCTGACTTGTTAGTTCTTATGATTTGGAATTGTACGTCAATTAGGTATAGTCTTTTGAACAAAAGATATATGGATTATGTGGTCTGCTTGTATGAGAAGGTAAGACATTTTTCAATTGGTAATGCATTCGATAATGTAATAATTTACTCGTAGTGATAATTTTGGAAGCGTGCTATGCTATGTAAGTGCATACACTCGATATTATATAACTTTTAGTCGGTAATGAGCATTTAACTTTTAGTGGTCGTTTGGTAGAGTGTATAAGAATAATGATGAATAAGGTGTATTGATAATGCTTGCATTGGTAATCTTATCCACATGGTTTGCGCGTGCAACAACCTGAACGTGTTCACCTGTAAAAACTTTTTCCTAATTTTCGTTCAAGTGGCAAGTGTCAAAATTGTGTATATATATTTATAATTTCAGAAGAATTTTGGTTTTTTTAAAGCTAGGAGTGAACCATGTATTAAGCCTTTCAAAATCTAAACTTTAACAGACACAGAATATTTTAGTTAAGATGTTTTTCTTTAAAACAAATGAGACGTATCACGATCCTATTGGTGTGGGACATATATATCAAACATAAAAGTGGTGTGTATTATGTTAGATAATTATATATTAAGCCTTACAGAAACTAAACTTAAAAGAACATAATATTTCCAAAGGCAATGAATGCTTATTAATGATGGGCAAAGCCACCGTAAGCGATGGGTGGTTTAGTGTTGCCTTCTTCGTCAAGTATGTGGTGTAAAAGTTTAAATGTCGAGTATCGCGGGTGTATATGCCATTTGCGCGCACTTTAACACAATTCACCAAATTCCTGATTTCGCCCCACTCGACTCATTTTGGAGCCTTGCCTTATGACTTAAAAAGAAAATTTGCACACTCTTTGCTAAATTTCTAGTTCTAATAACCTAAACAAATTGCACACTCTTTGTTAAATCTCTAGCTCTACCACTCGACAAATTTGCCACACTCTTTACTAAAATTCATGTCTTCGCCACTCAACAACAATAATACGACAACCAAAGCAAGGAGAACAAACTACTACCCCAATAGATTAATTGAAAGTGCAAAAAATTAGCAAGAGGTGGAGGTGCAGGGAATCCAGACCCCGTGCCTCGCATCACGAACGAGCGCTCTACCATATGAGCTACACCCCCAGATGTTCTTTGAATTGAGCAAAAGAAATAAATAATTATTATTTCAATCAGCCTCTACACTAGTATTTTCCCCTCCTATTTAAATAGGTGTGAATAAATATGATTTTTGATGAAATAATTTAGTTTTTATACTGAGGCTTCACTTACGTGTTTCATTAATATAATATCATTTTGATTAAGTAAATAACTGAGGTAAAAATATATCCTAATTAATCTTGGTTAAATGATAGAACTGGTAAAAACATATTATGATGTATTTATTTAATAAATTTATAAAAAATGAGTTTAAGTTTTTATGTAATTAAAGTGCAAAAATATTTACATAATTAGATTATTTAAGTTTCTATTTGTGTACGGGTGAAAATCGTTTTCACCCCCCAACTTTGCTTTAAAAATCAAATTTTACTCGGCTTTGAGCGATAGACGTTTTCTTATAGCTGTCACAATTGAGCTTTCTTCAAAATATACATTTCTTTCCTCCGATCATCCATGTACATAATACTTTTTATATTATATATAATATTTATTTTTAAATGTAGATATTTATAATTTCTTATTTAAATTCACTAGCATTATAAGTAGAACAATTCTTTTATGAATTTATCACAAAATCTAATGCTATTTAGTATTTTTCTAATTATTGCTATTAAAATATTATATGCATTAAATATGTATATATGTATGTGCATATGTGCACATTTACGTTTTACTGCTTTTTGCTTTATCCTGTTAATACATATAAATAAATAAAATTTAATTGTTATTAACGTAATATTTCACATCATAAATAAATAATTTTTAAATTTATTTTATTTTATTATTTTTTGTATTTCATACATTGAACTATATTTATAAAATTATGCCTTTTATTTTCCTTGTATAAATAAATATTAAATTTTAAATTATTATTAGTAAAATTATTTTTATTATGTTAATTTACTTCATTATGAAACGTCATTAAATTATATATTCAATTAGTAATTTTTTTATTTTATCTTTTCCCAAAGTTAATATTTATTTAAAAGAAGACAAAGTTGATAATGTAAGGAGTAAAACGGATATTTTAAAAAATCGATTAAAATAAATGGAGAGAATATACATTGTTGGCGGAGGGAGTTTGATTTTTAAAAGCAAATTTAAAGGATTAGAAGCGATTTTCACCGTTGCGCATGTTTACATGATTCATAACTTTTGAATAAGTCTTCCATGATAGGACAAAGGAAATTTCCAATTGATTGATATCTTGCTCATCTCTAACCTTGCCTTTCTTGGTCAAGTCATCTAAAACAAACAAAAAATTTGCCCCATTTCTGTACATTCCCAGAAAATGATGACTAATTTCATTTTTACCATACATGTATGGAGTAAGCTACTGGATACTAGTATAGTTTTCTGGGATCTTTTTTTTGGGGAGATAACTTTCTCTCGTTTATCTCACGGTGGCCACAATCATGGAGAAAATTGCGGGGGAGGGGGAGAGGGAGAATTGGATGCAGAGGACACCTAAAATTCCTATATAAACCATGTAGCTAGGTTTACAACATCAGCAAACAATAGTTTTAGAAAAGAAAGAACAATTATATAACAATAATTTTTAAAGAAGGTACACTACTTGACTGAGGTTGAAGGATATATATAGAGAATATTAAGTTTTGGTTATGGGTGCTTTATGTGGTAGTTGTGGCCATTCAATGGCAGAGGTAAGTGTGTGAAGGTTCAATTGAATCCCTATCGTTCAAATATTATATGTATCGTACAAATAAGGTAAAAACGAACCTTTATGTATATATATAAGCTGTTAAATTTTAGCACGGTGTTAGGGCAATGTTAAGGACATTGAAAACATGGTTTAAACATCCCATAGATTGAAGCTCCCATATACTGAGTATAATTATATTATGAGATATAATTTATATGATTATCATTAAAAACAAGTTTTAAATTTTATGTTGTTTTTATTTCCTTTTGGATTTGTTTGAGATTGTCCGAATGAGTGATCAAAAACTTTTGAGCACAGCTGCTCCCATGGGCAAACCTTTAAGGTGAAAAATCAAAACTAGAAGTTTTGCTCATGAAACAAGCGAGGTCAAGTCTCAAGATCGGCAACCTCCTTACATTATTGTAAAAAAAAATCATTCATCTTATTATGATTTATTTAAGCCACTAATTTCTTTGAGCCGCACCGTTCCTTGATAGTTATAATTGCATTCACTCATCATTCAAATTCATAAGTTCTTTTGAAACTACCCTTTTCCTTAGGATTACTGGCTCCGCCACTGTGCCAAACATGTGTTGGGAGGAAGAGAGAAGTGCTCTCTTAGAGCTACAAGCAAACATGATGAGTTCAAATGGGGGGCACTTGGCCCTTTGGGCAGACTATAATGAGACTGGTTTCTTGGATTGTTGTTCTTGGCATTGGGTAAGATGCAATTTAGCAACAGGTCGAGTGATAGAACTCAACCTCAAAACAGCAAGGCAAGGATCAAAGGATGGTTGGAGTTTTAATGCCTCTCTGTTTCTTCCATTCAAATCACTACAAGTTCTTGTATTGTCTGAAAATTTTATTGCAGGGTGGAACAAAAATGAAGGTTGATCTCCTCTTTCATCTTTTTTCACTAATCATCTAGGATATTTGGAATTCGGTGGTTTGACTAATCCAGTATTGTCAGTAGTTTATAAGACCTCGAATTTCTGCTTAACAGAGTTCCACTATCGGCTCTAGTTGAGAAGTTGAGTCACCTTCAAAAATAGAATTGTAAAAATGAGATAGTCTTGTGAAATAAAAACACCATACATAAGTAAGTAGTATCTAGAAACTAGAATAGAATCCAAAGAAGTTAAAGGAAACAAAAATTGAGTAGATTGCAGATCAGTTGTCATTGCCAGAGATCACTAGCTGGTCAGTGTTGTGTGTGTGTGTGTGTGGGGGGGGTATGAGAGTGTTCATTTGGTGTTCTCGGTCTCAGTGCAACCTTGCTTGGTCAATAAGAGGGTTAAGGCAGCGAGTTCTCGTCCACACTCAAGTCTGACTTTGATCATCATCTGCTTTCTGAAAGATGGATTTGACTTTGGTGGCTCACCATGTGAAAGATGAGGGAATACGATGGACGCAGAACCTTAAAAGTCTAGTTCCCCGCATAAGGCCAATTTAAGGAGAAAACACTCGCTACTAAGAAACTTTTCATTCCCTAATCTCTCCATCGCCCTATAATTATCGTGGTAAGATTTTAATGATATGGAAGTTGGGTGTCTAGTTGGAGCATGTCTATTGAAAGCACATAGAAGCACCAAACTCAAACCTGCAGTTTAAGGATTGGGAATATCACCCACTCTACCACATCCTTGAGTGGTTTTTTTGCCCCAACTGGATGAGCGACCTAAGAACGCGGTAACACACACTCTCTATATATATACATACATATACATATATTAACATGTAAGTTTTTTTCTTCTGATTTTGTTTTCCAGGGTTTGACAAACTCTCACATTTGACCAACCTCAAAGTACTCGATTTGGAGCATAATTATCTTCCCTTTCCAAATGTTTTATCACATTTTGTGTTAGTTCATCTCTTGAGGAATTAAGACTTAATCTTCGCTCGAGCGGACAAATGGGTGCAATAGAATTTCGTTCGTCGAAAAATTACTCTATGCCTATAGGTAAAAAAAATACTACTACTTTTTGATGTGTGTGTGTTTGTGTATATATATATATATATATATAAAAGTCGAGTGCCCAGGAAGCTCATGCTCTCTGTCTACAGGTGGAGGTAAGATGCAACGTACGTTACACCAGCCACAGGCTTGACTTTGTGGGATTACGTATTTGAGTTGTTATTGTTGTATATATATATATATATAAACCGTTGCATCTCTATATAAAAATTGTGCATCTCCTATTATAGTCGTTGTGATATTCGATAAAGCATATTTAAACTTCAAACTAACTAAAATATATGTTTTTTAGATGAAGGAATAATTGAGAAATGTCCGGGGATGAGCAATTTAAGGGTACTCAGCTTGACAGGTTATGGAATCAATGACACCAGTTTCCTCTCTGTTTTGGGTAAGCTCATTTTTTCAATAAATATGTGTAACAAAATAACTTGGACATTATACTATAAGTTGATTTAAAAAGTTTGGAAAAACGGGTAAATATAAATCACAAAAATGAGGAGTATATTTATCCCTTTTCCCAAAAAAGTTATATAAAGGGAGAAAGAACAAGAAGTGACTAAAAGCAATGGATAACAAATTTTCAAGTTTAGTAAGTAAAATGTTTCATTAAGTGGCATTCCACGCTGATTATCTCCTTCCCACCCCCAACATAAACTGTTTTTGAGATAATATTGTCTACTTACTCACCAAACACGAGAAAATAAGTACAAGAATCACTTAGTTAATGATGAATTTCATAAATCAATGCAGGTCTTGGTACACATACTGGACTGAAGAAATTAGAGGATCTTTACCTGTCTAGCAATGGATTCAATTCCACCATATTTTCATCTCTGAAGCATCTTCCATCTCTCAAGCATCTGGATCTAGAAAACAAGCTGATACTAGTTGGAAAAATTGAAATGAGTGGTTTGTTAAACTCCTTACAAAATTATCTTCCTGTATCAAATTAAAATTTTCTTCCTTTTCTATTTATTTTGATCTACTTTTCTAGGCTATAATTGCCTTGAGCAATTTGAAATTTCTGGATCTCCAGATGAACAATTTTGAGAGCTTTGTGACTACCAAAGGTACATGAGTTTTTTTCACATTTCTATACCATAAATAAACTATAACACTTCCACAGAAAGAAAAACCTAATCACAATGGACTAATTAAATTAAAATGCTCCAAAACATTACAGCTATTCCTTGTATCAACATAACTGCAGCTGCCCGAATGTACAAATTTGATATAAAGAACAATGCAGTCAATAAGAATTTGATGAGCACAATAATTGCCTATCTTATAAATAGACTCAGAAAATATATCCATTATTGTACAGGTAGTAAAAAAACGAGTTCTCTACGGAATTTACAGATTGGAAATTCATATTCCAACTCGACTAAAGTAGTAGAATCCTAAAATCCCATTCTCATCTCTCAAGGGCTTTCTTTTGTATATAGTGATCTCACTGCTTCTGCCACAACTTATGGTAAACTCTAACTCAAAGTTTCTCTACTTTACTACTATCACCTATGATGCTCGGACACTCCAAAAGTAATGCCACATCCGTGTCGGATCCTCAAAAATGCATTACTTTTGGAGGATTCAACACGCACCTCCAGCAACATAGGAAAGTTTTTGTTGGTGTTGTTTCTTATTTCTTCTTTGATTCTCTTTCATACAAGCATTAAGAAATATGAGCACACTGGAGTACTTGGAGGGCTCTTATTTAAATGAGAATTTTCTATCAAGCATTGGACAAATGACTTCTCTTAAAGTGTTGAATATGGCTTTCGGTGGCAATTATGGCACCCTCCCTAATCAAGGTAACTTTAATTTTTTCTCTTGTTTTTCTGTGCATTACATTCCATGACTATAGTCTGAGAAATAATTATTTGAAGATCATGAGTTAACTAGCCGACAATCACATACAAAGCAAATAGAAAAGAAGAAATAACCCAAAGATTTAACAAGATTAGGCTACGCCTACATCATGGGGGCAAAGCAAAAAAAAGTTTCCACTGTGAATGAGAAGAATCATAGAAAGAATCCCCATCCCTTTATATAGTCCTAACTGGTTCCCAAACCTACGTGCTAATTGGTTTCCCAAACCAGCTAGTAATAGCCTGTTTGACCAAGCTTTTTGAGAGGCCAAAAATGCTTATTTTAAAATAAGGTGTTTGGCGGCTCCTGGGAAAAATAAGTATTTACGGGGAGTAAGAAGTTATCTTTCAAACTAAAAATTTAGCTTTTTCCCAGAAGAACTTTACGAAAAGCACTTTTGAAAAAAAAAGCATTAGAAGCCCAGCTTTGAAAAGTTTGGTTGCATTAATTCTTTGCTGCTCAAAAGTATTTTATAAATTTATTGTTGGCTCTGACTACTTACCTTGTAGCTTTTTGAAAAGCACTTTCGCAGAACATAAATTTGATCACAGAATTTAAGACAAACAACAATGATAAATATAGTTTAGAAATAACTTATTGTAGATATTTATTTTAGCATAATGTTCATCTGAACCTTATTTTTTTAAATATAGGTTGGTGTGAACTCAAAAACATTCAAGAATTGGCATTCATTAACAACAATTTTGAGGGAACACTTCCTTCATGTCTTGGTAACTTGACATCACTTCGATGGCTGGGCCTTGATGGGAATCACTTCACTGGAAATATAGACTCATATCCTTTTTGGAGAAGACTCACATCACTTGAGTACTTGGATATTTCATTTAACCAATTTGAAGTTCCAGTGTCTTTAAATCAATTCCTCAACCATTCAAAACTTACCTACTTGGATGTTGGCTATAATACTCTAACTACAGACACCGGTTACGGTGTGTCCCAAATTTCCAGTTGAAGTTTTTGCTATTGAGGGATGCATAAACCTTCAAAAATTGCCTTATTTCCTTCATTACCAGCATGACTTGAGAATTCTCGCTATAAACCAAAATCAATTGCCAGGAAACTTTCCAACTTGGTTGTTAGAGAATAACACCAGACTTGCAGGCCTTTATGCTAGACATAATGCTTTCACCGGACCATTGAAGTTACCATCCAGCTGTCATCTCTATTTAGAGCAACTTGATGTTTCTACTAATAAACTAAGTGGGCGTATTCCAGCAAATATAAGTTCAGTCTTCCCAAAGCTTAATATTCTCAACATGTCACAAAATTTGCTTGAAGGTCCTATACCTCTTGATATTGGCGGGTTTCATTTATTAGGACTAGACCTATCCTATAATTTCTTGTCTGGAGGAGTTCCTCCGGATCTGGCAATTGGTTCTCCAGTACTGAATTACCTTCGGTTGTCAAACAACAAGTTGACAGGGCATATATTTCCAAAGGATGTCAGACCACGTCTACTATATTATTTGTACTTGAATGGCAATAGCTTTGAGGGGCCATTACCTAGTAACATTTTTCTCAAACCCCTTATTGCACTTGATGCTAGCAGCAATAATTTCTCTGGAGAGATTCCAAGATGGATTAGAGGTAATACAAGATTGTTACAGCTCGATCTATCCAGAATCATCTTGAGGCTCTATTCCAGTTGAGATTTGCAATTTGAAGCTCATTCCAGGTCTTAGCTTTGTCCGAGAACAGACTTTCAGGCTCTGTTCCTTCTTGTGTGAGTGGTTTACCCCTTGAACACATCCATCTAGACAAAAATCAATTGGGTGGTGACCTTGATGCACTTTTCAACATCTCTTCTCTATTAACTGGATCTTGGGTACAACAGTTTTACAGGAAATATCCCACACACCATAGGATCAATTTCCAATCTAAACTTCCTTCTCCTCAACAATAACCAATTAGAAGGAGAAATTCCAACTCAGATTTGTCTGCTGAACAAGTTATCCATCATGGATTTTTTCTTTTTAATAAGCTTTATGGTCCAGTCCTTCGTTGTTTGGGTAGAGATTAATACAAGCAGAAAATGATGCAGAAACAGGAAGTATACCTTATTATCAAGCGACTTCAAGGAGCGTGGTTAGATTTCTTGGTCTGGATGAGTTCAACAAGGCACTACCATTTTCATATGGATTCAGTGACTTCAGGTTGATGGATGTGGACCGGATCAGTTTACGACAAAAGAAACTCACTCACTTATAAGGGAAGCATTCTAAAATATATGACAGGTATTGATCTCTCAAGTAATAGATTATCGGGTGAAATTCCCATTGAGCTAGGGAACTTGAGCAAAATACATGCATTAAATCTATCACACAACCATTTCATTGGAAAAATCCCAAATACCTTCTCCAATTTACATGAAATCGAGAGTTTAGACCTATCCTACAATAGCTTGAATGGGAGAATTCCTGTTGGCCTAGTTGAGCTACATTTTCTGGCGATCTTCAGCGTAGCATACAATAACCTATCCGCTGCAGTACCACCATCTAAAGATCAATTCTCAACTTTCGACAAAAGCAGCTATGAGGGGAACCCTTTGCTTTGTGGTTATCCATTAGACAACGAGTGCAGCGGTACTAAATCGTCAAATACATCAAATAATGGAAGTGAAGAATCTGCAGGTTTTGTGGATATGGAGAGTTTCTATATTGGCTTTGTTGTGTCTTATGGATCGATCTTGCTGGGATTAGTTGCAGCACTCTGCTTCAATCCTTATTGGAGAACAGCATGGTTTAGGCTTATTGAGGCATTGATGCTCTGTTCTTACTATTTTCTCTTAGACAATGTTGTTACACCCATCAAGAATAGATGTTGGAGGAACCTTGTTAGGTAATTGTTTTTCTCATTCTTATTGTATGGACAAGGAGCGGCATAAAAGGGATCAGATTACGAAACATATTGTCCAAATCTATGTATGTATACTTACAATGTGAATCTACTACATCAAATATTACTTTCATGATACATCTCTCCTCCGAGATAAACACATCTCACAAGATCACTAACACCGAACATATATATAATATCTAGAAATGTAGAAAAAAAAACGATAAAGAGAAACTTAGCGAGAGTATTTGTCACACTCCCCAAACTAGAGGAGGGAAGTGGCATTGGCACTTGGCTCTAACTGATCATTGAGCGAGTATGTATCTAACTGACTGACAAATAACTTAACTGGACATCTAATTTACTAGTAAGGCCAACATAATTAACAATACTGAATGTTCGTGGTGTTCGGGTCGAACTGCGTGTCACGCCATTAGTCGCGGGATCGCATCCGCCCTTCCCTTGTAATAGGTAGAGTTACTCTATCCACTAAGTCTATAACTGAGTACACTAAGGAGCGATGCGAAATGTTGCAAACCTAAAGCTAATTAAATAAGAATACACAGTGAGTTCACACAATTCAACAAGGTCTTGAGATCAAAAAATAAATAAATAAATATACATAATATATATAAAGGTTGCATCTTTGTATATGAAAAACATATAACTGCAAGGAGAAACTGAAAACATGAAATCCTATGAATAGAACACAAAAGAAAAAGAAATTCTATTTGCCTTCTAATTTATCTTTTTTCAGTAAACTTTCCTACACTAAATTGTCTTTGATGCAAATACTACTTATGCAAAGATCATGTAACTTTACAGCCAATTCAGATATCAACATCGGAAGTGGAATGAGAGGTCATGGATTTTTGTCTCTGGATTGACAAAAACTGCAGGCGTTATTTGGGTGATTATTGATCGGCTGGGTCCGCCGATCAGTCTGACTTACTCTACGGGCAAGCTACCAAAACTAATGTTTTTTGTTACCAAGTTGTTCATGTAATATTTTAAGCTGTAAATTCTTGGTTCTAGATTGTTAATCTGATGTAAGAGTGATTCTGAAGCTTTAGAAGATGTGTTTGCTGCAAAATTTTAATAAAGAAACACAGAAAAAGGGTGTGTCTTTGTATGTACACTAGATATAATAATATCTATAGCACCACCTTAACAAAAATTCTACTATAGAATATACAAAAGTATGATCTTCTAAATGAATCATCAGCAAGAAAGAAACATAAAAAAAAAAGAATTCTTTTCTTTTTTCATATGTTATAATGTACTTAATGCAGTACAATCCCTTCCTTCCTACTGCATAACTTGTGCTGCTAATGGCCTTAAAAGAGAAACTTGAAGTTTTGGATGTTGATTCTCTGTGTTAAAATGGGGCAGCATCTCGGAAATTTTGAATATATAGCAGCAGAAGCAGAGCTAGGATCGATAACGTTTGACAAGAAAGTGTGAAAGATTACTCCATAACTGGCTCCATATGGCGGTGAGATCCTGGAGATAATTTGTGCTGGTATAGTCTTCTGAAAAATCAATGCTCTCTCCCTCCCATTGACCTCTGCTTCATGTTTACTGGTCGTTCACACCTCTCAATAGCTGAACAACCTGCAGACTCAAAGAATATGTAAACCATTTGCTGAAGTAAGATTTTGGTCATATTAATATCGAGTAGCAACTCTTATTCTTACTACAAAAGTATCTTGTAAGTCGCTTTGGATATATTTTAACTCATTTACATTTAGGTGTCATCGTTTAAGATCCTTTCTGTTCTATCTCTATAACGAAGGATTTGTAGGTGATTGGATTTTTCACACGATCAATCTTTTTAGACGTGTGCGTTTATTAACTTAACGCTTACCAAATTATAGCAAGGATCATCAACACTCGAAATCAAAATACCAGTGCTAGTGGAACTTGAAGGTCATAAAGGGGACAGAATGTAAAAATGCTATGCTACCTTTTTCATGTTTGGACGAATGTCAGGCAAGTGGTGAAGGCATGATAAAGCTGTAAACATGGCGCGTTTCATCTCAACAACATCGTAGTCATCACCTAAACGAGGATCTGCTATTTCCTTGATGTTGTTCTTCTGCAACAATGGTTTTGCCTATGCACAATTGTGACAGGTACCGAATATAAGAAACATTGAATGAATCATACTAAAAGCCTTTCAAATGAAGTTATATTTTTCCAAAGATTATGTCAGTTTAAGAGGATCATACCCACAACACAAGGCTCTTTCTATATATGAATCAACTGCCCGGCTGACCAGTAATAAGCTCCAATAATAGGAGAACTCCAAAGGCAAATACATCTGTCTTTTCATTAGCAATTCCATGCATAAAATACTCTGGAGCCATATATCTGAAAACCAATTTGTCATGCATTAAATCATACAACATTGACAACAAATAAAGGAATGTGTCGTGCATTTTATAAGTTTGATCTTTATGCAAAAGTTCCCTCAATGGGAGAAACAACATGATGGACCCATTTTCTGGCAGCCACTTTGCAAGTCAAAATCAGAAATCTGCATCGACATGAATTAAAAAGCTTCATACAACAAACTCGTAAAAACTTGAGAAATTTGAGATGAAATAGCTCTTTGTCAGTTTCTAAAGGGAAAAAAGATTGACACCTGAGGTTCATAATCTTCAGTTAGTAAAATGTTTGACATTAATATCTCTATGGATTATGCGCTTTTGGCATTCGGAATTGAAGATAAAGTAATCCTTCAGCAACACCAGCAGCAACTTTATATCTTTTTTCCCATTCTAGTCTCTCTTCCGAACCTAAAATGCAGAGTTTTCTGTCTATCAGTCACTCTAAGCATTTCATTCAGTGTTAAGTGCACATATTACCAATCATTAGGCAAAGAAATCAATATTGAACAAACATAGCTAGTCTTAAGAGGGAATACAGCACCATGTATTAAAGAACGAGGCTTCCATAGGGCAGGAACTGAAGAACAAGATACAAACCATACATCAGCACTATAACCGATTAACTTAGCAGCATTAGGATGGTTAATGTGAGCAATGATGCCCAGCTCAGATAAGAACTCATCAACTTTGTCCTCGTCGTTCTTTTCTTGCTTAGTTATTTTCTTCACCGCGATTACTTGACCATCAGATAAACATCCTTTGTACACTTCTGCATGTCCCCCTTTCTAGAGCAACATGCGCCACATTTTAAGGCATAATTTAGTATAATAAAGTTTAACTACACGCAAATTCAGTTGATTTTCGAATGACACAGATTATGCAGTCCACTTAAAACGGTTTAAGTTTGCAAGAAAGTGACTCCATTGGTGTAAAATTGTGGGATCAATGACAATGACAAGAAGACGCAGACATATGTTATCACTTAATGAGACAGCAGCATCAACTAGGAAATTACAATTATTTTGTGGGGACAAATAGAAACATGAAGGACCATAGACTTTAAGGAAAATTTAATAAGTTGGCCCATCAATAACTCATGGCCAACTCTGCAAAATAAGTTACATATTTAACACACTGATACAAGATAGTTGGCCTAGTGTTCAATGATCTGACCTTACAAAAGTTCCAAATTTCTGATAGGGTCTACCACTTTCTCTTGTCTATCCAGTCTCAAGGACTTGACAAATTAAACCATAGAACTAATATAACTTAGATCAAAATAAGGCACAGAAAATGAAGCTTTTTATTACCTCATTTGATTGTTTATATAACAAGTTTAATGTCATTTTCCAAATAATTTTTTTTTTCTTTTGGTACTTCAAAGAGTACAAGTTTCCAAAAGAAAGATGAGCATCAAGAACAGTCAAGCAAAATTGGAAATTGAACACCCCAGCCACCCAACATAAAGAGAACTTTAATGAAACCTTAAGCAGGCATGAGCCTTTATCTGCAAAGTACTTTATTATATGTCTGTCTGTCTAGCCTTTTGTAGTTAAATTAATCAGAACTACATGAGTGGGTATATTATTTCATTTAGTAGAAAATGGTCTAATTTTGGACATATGACTTTGGCCTCCCAAAAGCAAATAGGAACCACCTCCTTACATTCTTAAACTTTGAACCCAGTTAAAGTAAGACACAAGACGGAGGGAGTAATAGAAAATGTCCAAGGGAAGGTGTGAAAAGTTGTCCCAAGTTATTTATACTAACAATATAAAGGTACATAAATTACCTTATAAGAGACTTAATCGCGTCAATATGCTTTAACCCATCAATGTGTATAACTTATACTCGTGAAAATTTATGAACTATGGGATAAGTACCTGGACTGAAATTATCAGTGGCTGGCAAGTTCCCCATAGCTAAAATTCCTCCAAGAAGGCTTTGGGATATCATCACAATCAGTAGCATCTTCTTCAGCACTTCTATTCTTGGACAAAATCCTCCTTATATTCTTTGGTAGAATCATCTCATATCCTAACAATGGTATACTTGACAATCTTCTCATTGACCTTCTCTTAATCTGATCAAACAGATTTTTCCAATAAACACTTTGACTTAATTCCCCTGAAGATGATGACGCAAAACTGCTTATCCTATCATCACTGCTGCTAATGCTGCTATTGTCTGAATCCGGCTTGAACCCAATGTGGGATTCTCTAAAACTCCTCTTGGTGATGATGATGATGAGTACTGATCATCTCTATTGGTGGTGGTGGTGTTGCTATCTACCTCCTTTTTCTCATCTTGTTCCTTCTCTGCTTCATGCTTTTTCTTGTTATCTCCATTTTCTTGGACATCAACTGCCTCTTGTACCTCACAAAGTTCAATGGTAGGAAAAGAATTTATTGGCAAATGTTTTATCAGTCTTAAGCCTGAATAAAGAAGATAGCCGCTATAGAATATTAGAATAGCAAACGTGAGTATAATCTCGGGATTCGCGAGACGCTGCAGCCTAAGATAAATTTGTTTAGATGGGTGGCGTAAAAAAATTCAAACATGATTCTATACAGATTATATTGTGAGAATTCATTACGAGGTGGCTAGTTTTACATGGACGCCAGCCTACCGCAACCCTCCTCCTTTATCCAGGCTTGGGATGGCTGGAATTCAGGCATATTGTGACAGTACTATTTACTTTAAACTATTAGTATACAGAATATTCATATACCCAATTAGCAAAATCAAGTATACACAATCTTTGTATCTTATAAAGATTCAAGCTTTATTGTGACGATACTATTTAAACCATTAATATACAAGAACATTCATATACAAATGAAGCATACACAATCTTGTATAATATAAAGATTCAAGCTTTATTGTGACACTGCTATTTAGATCATCAATATAAAAGTACATCCATATACCCAATAAGACCAATGAGGGTTGTGATGGAGTAGTAAGTACTCCTTCATCTTTAATGACGGGTTCTGGTTCGAGCTCTGAATATGGGAGGTGCTTTTATAAAGAAGGTACTTTATCCCCAATACATGAATTCAAATTTGATCGGCTCCAATGCCTTTACCGGACACCAGGTGAAAAACCCGAAAAACAAAAATATACCCAACAAGCAAAATGAAGCATACACATTTTAGTCTATAAAGATTCCAATCTTTTTATACCTATAATGACACATAAAAGGAAATATATGAGAATAAGTTCAAAGAAAAGTAAGAACCTTCCATGGGATAAAATGGAATTCTTGTCAAATGCTCAAATGAATCAAGAAAGTTTCCTGTGATAATATGCAGGGTAGGAGCTTATGGAAATATTCACAAAAAGATAAATAAGCTCTGAAGATATTTACATTTGAGCAAATTCTAATCAAATTCTCTCTTCTTCCCTACACAAAACAGGAAGAAGAAAGGAAGGGAAAAAAAAGGAGGTTGAGCAAAAATTTGATTTAGCTTTTGAGAGGTTATTATTCTTCTTTGGAAAAAATGGAGGTGAAGCTGTAGAAGTGGAGAGAAAAACACGGAATTTGGGGTAATTTAAGATGGTAGTACAACAGGTGATATTCGTTTATTCATACGTTTGGGTCGCGAGATGTTTTAATGATGTTATTTTTAAACTTAAAGTATTTTTATTAGGTATAATAGATAAATAAATATTTAAATTTGACCTCCTTCTCAATTGATAAATAAAACGCTTTTAATTTTGAGTATGTATATTTAGATACCTTAGGTCGTTTCTTTGTGAAACGCTCAAGCATAAAATGTCGTTTGAATCTTAAAATTTATGTGTCAGTCGATATCGAGGTGTCAAGACGAGTAAAGATGAATTGAAGTGTTTGGTTATTAGGTTATCCTGAAGGTGAAATGTCTAAATATGCGTTACTCCAAAATTAAAGTCCTTACTTATAATCATCTAGTGTAATCTCTATTGAGATTTGAACTTAAAAGATTTCACGATTCTCGCTTCACTTTGTTTGACCACTAAATCGCAACCTTTAAATTTGTTTTTTTGTTTAATCTAATTAATTAATTTAACTATAAAAAAGTATATTGTTTTGATGTAAATACGTGATGCGAGTAAGCGCACTTTCTTTTGGCTTCATTTTTTTTCTTAGATCAATTTTCCTCGTTAGAAGGGTCAAATTTGGAATTAATTTTGATTTGGATAGGTTTAATATTAGTCATTAGTTAACATGATGATATTAGTCATGATCAATGTGATGGTATTTCTTGTGTGTATACATGTTAATTAATCCACTCCAAATATTAGTGATTTGACAAATTAAATTTAATTCAAAATATTTGACGTTTTAGAAAAATAAAAAATCATTTATTACATTTTTTTTCTTTCAAATCTATCCTTACACTATTTCGAAAGTTAAGTATTAACCACATTTAGTGAGAGATATAAAACAGATAAACAAAAACAATTAAGACAAAGATTTTAATAATCAAGATTATCAAGTTACAAGGATGTCCAAAATCTTTAAAATACAAATAATATGGACCAAAAAAATGGTAGTAATAATTTTGAATATGACTAGGTAAATTGTCCCAAGAGCTTCATCTTTTATTAATCGTGATTAATTAAGAGTGTGGGATGAATTATCACAAAGATTAAATGTATCATTTAGTGGGTGAACTAAACTTACTAATCTAGTTAAATTATGCTTCATTATAAAAATAATTAATACCATTAACTCACTAATTTACTTAATTTATACTTTGAGGGTGAGAAAGTTTTTACCTCGTTAGTTCTAGAACTTCTTGCCTCACCGGGCTAGAGATTCCACTTGTTTGGAAAGTTTCGTATTGGGAGTAAGCGCTTATAACAACGGCAACCGTATCAAAACTTCGAATCGAGGGCTCTGCGATTAAGAATGAAGATGTATGACTCAAAAGCATGACCTTTATTGATAATATATATCAATTTTTGTCATTGGAAAGAGTCATTTTATTCTCAAAAATAATTTTTGAATTTGTGTAATTTGTGAGAACTTAGAAAAAAAGGTTATAAAAATATTCTTGATACAACATATTCTCTTTGAATGAATCTTTTTCTAAACTGAATAACTACTTAAGACAACATTTTTCCTCTTTTGCTAGGATGTTGATCTTGGTTATGACTTTTTTAATCATTTTCTTCGAATTTCGTGTATAGCGAAAATCTTAGTGCGAACTATCCTTTCTCAAAACAGTTAGCATGAAGTCATCAACAAAAAGTTCTTCTATTAGATAATCAAAATTCAAAGTGGGGCACCAGCCGATGCACGTTCACGCATGATCGGAAAAAGAGTCGTATATGTAATGCAAATATCTTAATTTACGACTCAAACCATTAACCTATAACTCAAATGAACACAGTTATGTCATTGCTCCAAACTCCCTTTCCTAATTGAAAGTCACAATATGATGAAAGAACAAAGTACCTGGGTTGGGTTTGGTTGTTTCAACGAAGACTTCCCTTTTCTGGCCATGGGATAAACTATTGAACATTAGTACCACATATTAAGCATTCGGTTTTCTCCGTTCAGTCGACTAATTTGAATTCACGTTGGATAAGCCTGTATCAAGGGGCACAAAGCACTAGAACCCGAGAGCTTTGGTTAAAGGTGGAAAAATCCCAATTAACCATTATGATCAAGCCCTTCCCCGAACCTTGTTAACGCGGGGTCTTGTGCGTTGGGCGCCGTGATTCGATTCATGTTATACGCCTAAGTAGAAGTATTGTACATCCAATACAAATCACTTTGGCAGCTTCAAGTCTCAACCATAAAAGACACATTTACAATTCAAGAACATTCAATGAAGTGGTGAATCTTGATCAGAACCAACTAGTATCAAAGTTTTATAGTATAAAACAAAAGAACACTTGGAGACAAACAGCTACACCAGCATCACTTGATCTCGTAGAAGGAACTGTCTTCGTCATTAGCACTGGAGTCGCTCTTGGGGGCAAACGCTACACCATCATTCGATCTCATAGAAGGAACTGTCTTCGTTGTTAGCACTGTCCGACCCTTCCTTATTATCACACACTGTCCGACCCTTCCTTATTATCACATATGAAGATGCATTAAGAGTTTGGTGAACTCCAAGTCAGGCATCTTTTGAAGGGCTTCTGTTATATCAGTCCTCTCATTTTTTTTTCTCAAGTACTTGGACAAAAATGAACTGCAGTTCCCATATCAACAGTCGATCAGATTCCACCACGTCTTCAGAAACGTTTAGGATTCCCGTCATAGTGTAATCTTTGGCAACTGCTGCTGGAAGAGACAATGGTGCTGTTAAACAGTGATATACAGCATTGTCTGGTTTTAGACCAGATTGCTTCATCTGTTCAAAACATTTCAGACACTTGTCTGGAAGAGAATCCTGTGCCAACCATGTATAGGTTCAGCCCCAACAGTTTCAATCTCTTCAATTGTTCGCGTTGCTCTCTGAAAACCACAAGAAAACATTGATCAGAATCTTTTGGTCATTCATAGAAAGAAACCATTTAAAGGTCATATAAGATGACCAAAAGCAACTAAAATCAAATTCCAAAAGGCATTGCAGGCCAAGTGCTGTTAGGGACCATAAAGTTGTTAACTCAATGCCATGTGGATGAAATATATATTGAATAGTATTCAAATGCTTCCAATCGGTAGAATAGTCAAATGTTTGAGAATGTTCATGATAAAAGTACTCGCATTATGAATAGTTCTATAGAATGGTTGTGATACTGTATGAATGTAGAGCTTATCAAGTCGAAACATATCCACAAGATGAGTATAGCAAAAATACAAATGTAAAGATTGACGTGCGTTCACACCTTTAGACAAGATTAGGAATGATCACATTGTTAAAAATGTACAAGTAACATAAAACAGGGTAAAGAAGACAGAATGTCACCTGGGATGATTTGGTTATGTCCTCTAGATACACGCTCCTTAGGTCTGAGAGCATAATAGGTAAGGGTTTAAAATAGGAACGAGATAGATCAGAAATCACATGAAAGAAAGGTGTCTTAAAAGACGTTCCATCTCCGATAATCAATGCATACTTCATGGAAGATGAACACGATAATGGAAAATCCCTACAGGCAATATCAACTAGTTAAAATTTAGCTCTAGTCATGTTGATAAGCTTACATTTGGTCCTAGGAGTCTTCTAAATCTTGTTAGAGATTTGTATGTCAATAGAAAATATAGATAACTTCTAGTGTTAGAGATTTGTATGTCAATATTAATGAGTTCAAGTATTGCAAAATGGAAAGTTTGGATACGTATAACAGATTCCAACTTGAGATTGAGGTGCAACAGTTGTTTTTACACTACAAAATAGCTACTGTATTCCTCTTTAAATGCGTGATAAGAACTACTCCCTCCATTCCAATTTATACGACGTAGTTTGACTAGGCACGGAGTTTAAGAAATATGAGAAAGACTTTGGAATGTTCCAAAATTACCCTTAAAATAAATAAATTTTTAAATAGATTAGTACACCTTCGTGGACTTCTGCCAAATAAGTGAGACCCAATAGGGGTAAAATGTTGATAGTGTCATTAAACTTTTGCCAAATAAGGAAATATATCATTCTTTTTGGGACTAACTAAAAAAAGAAAGTGTGTCACCTAAATTGGGACAGAGGCGGTACTTAATAAGCCTAGAGCCGAATCCGGGATTTTGAGAAAATGGGTGCATCAATGTACAATTAGTCACAAATTTATCCATTTTGATGTTCAAGGATAAATGTTCCTATAAAGTCAAATAATTGTTCAACTTGGTCATAAATTTATTCATTGCAAATTCATACTAAAATAGGGGAAATCACACCCCTTATGCATTCAAAAATAAGTGAATCACACCCTTGCAAATTCATAATAAAATAGAAGAATCACACTCCTTCCGCATTCAATAATAAGGGAATCATACCCTTGCAAATTCATAATAAAATAGAGGAATCACATCCCTTGCATATTAAAAGATAACAGAATTACACCCTTGCATATTCATAATAAAGGAATCTCAACCCTTCCGCATTCAAAAATAAGGGAATCATAGTCATGCAAATTCTTAATAAAATAGAGGAATCACACCCCTGCAAATTCATAATAATAATAAAAGAAGGAAATCACACCCTTGCAAGTTCATAATAAAATAGAGGAATCACACCCCTTTTGCATTCAAAAATAGAAAATCACACCCTTGCAAATTTATAATAAATAGAGGAATCACACCCCTTTCGCATTCAAAAATAAGGGAATCACACCCTCGCAAATTCAAAATAAAATAGGAGAATCACACCCCTTTCAACTTAAATTAAATAAAATGTAAACATTCAACTTAAATTAAAATAAAATGTAAACTTACCAATTCGTCCATACATGATAATTGTTCCCTTTGAGATCAAATGAAGGTTTCTGCCCAAGTTCCTAGCTTGATTTCTGTAGTGTAGCTATATTGCATCATATTCCCCACATTAGATTAAAGGAGCTTAGCAAGAAAAAAAAACAACAGAGAACTCAGAGAAGTCACTGTAAATGTACCAACGGCCTAGCAGAGTAGCAAACTGAAAATTATAAAGATAAAATTTCTAGCAAACTTGTCGTAGAAAAGGAATAATTCGCCAAAAATTCAAAATTTTAAAGTCAATCTTCTTACTTCTTAGATGTAAGCAATGAAAACAAAAGCAAGACTTTTAAGTAAACTCAAGAAACAAAGCCAGGGATGTATTATTTAGGCATTTTGATTTTGCTAGTTTGCTTACCACGAAGAGGAATTGTTAACAAAAAGGAAGGAACGGATGCTGATTAGGCCTTTGGGATGTCGATTTGGCATTTAGGCTTAAGAGCAACAGAGAGACAACACCAATTAGATTGGGGTTTTCTGTTTTGGGATAAATTGAGATTAGACAATAATATTACAATAGTGAATAGATCATTTTGGGGGATAGGAGAAAACTCATAGAGTTCAAAGCATATGGGAACAAAAGTTGTTGCTTTAGAATAAAAGAAAAGGAAAAGAAGAAACAGAAGCTGCTGTGTGTCTGCTTTCATAAGGAGCTTCAAACAAATCTAAAACCCAGTGCCAAGGAAAAGAAGAATGACACTGATGTTTATCAGTTATTCCCTTCAAAGACTCAGGCTGTACCATACAAGTCCTTTTTGAAACTAGTACCATACAAGTCTCTGGAGCAGGAAAAAAAGAAGAAGAAGAAGAAATGTAAATTTAGAAATGAAAGAAAGGAAAAGAAGAAGTTTAAAGATTAAATTTATTAAGTGTGGATTCGATCCATTCACCTTAAGGGCTTAGGTCCAGTGACCAAACCAGTGCACCACTCAGACTCTTTCAATCATGGGGACCATCAGATAATACGGGATGTATTTTAAGAATAATGTACATCTAAGTTGCTTGGACTCAGGTGCGGGTGTCCGATACAGGTACGGATCTAGAGATCGGATCTTTCATGATCTAGATTTTAAGATTCGAAGATATGGATCCAAGTATGGATATGAGTGCGGGGATTCAGCTAAAAATAATTCAAATATTTAAAAATAGAGTTATAAAACCTAAATTATGAGATATTATGTGAAAAACTTGAGGAGAAAATATTAAGCAAGAGAAGAATCTGGGGAGGAGATAAAAGAAAAAGGAGTGACACAGAAATTTATATATACAAGGTATTCCATTTTCTTCAATTTTACAAAATTCATTGTATCTGTTCGGAATTTATCGATCGATTGTGGTCAAAGTACCTAGAATCGATTGACCAAATCGGGTACGGATCCCACACCCACATCATGTGGAAACGGGTGTGGCACCGAAAGTGAAGAGTCCGAGCAACTTAGATGTACATAATATACCTAGTCCGGTGGGGCGACCACGGGTTCACGTGAACCCTATTTTCTACAGTAAATCCACCACTGAATCAGCATATAAAGTAACAAATAACATTAACTTATCCGTTTCCAGGCATTCAGACACCTCAAATTACCAATAAAAATTCAGGCAAAGTTGGAGATAGATCATCATGTACATACTTGCATGTCTCCAGCTTTAACAAGTATTTACGAACAACGTGTATGTATGGATGTCAGGTAGAGCTCGCCTCATCTGCTGCATCAGGTCAGCAGCATCACAAACATCACCTCTTCGAGCCCAACTGCATCAACAATAAGGCAGAAGAAAGGAGGAGATCATAGTCTAGAAACGAGATAAGCAAACACAAGCAAAAGAACCTCCAGAGAGCAAGGGAAGTGGAAATTTAAAGTCTTAAACTGATATGCTAATCGACATTCCTTCCTTCTAGTTTTACTCCATCGAGTGTTGGTTCAACGTCTATCAAAGTATATATTGTAATCTATGCTGATAACAAAGTAGTATGATAAGCAGGTAAACATCAACTGTACCACTAGCTATACCTATCAATTAATATGTTATAAACAAAGGTATCCAGGGGGATGCTTTTAGAACTCATTTCTTTTGTCACGGCCAAAGCACTTTGCGTCCTGCCTGATTTACAAATGCCTTGACTGACACCTCATATGTATACATGTCAAGCTCCAAACCCTCATTTTTAACTTTTGAAAAATATTCACAAGCTCTTCCAATATTACCAAGAGATGCCTAAGCATGCATCATGATTGTATAGCTGTACTCATTTGGACTAGTGCCTGCAGGCAACATATCGTCAAAAATTTGTACAGCCTTTTCAATCTGTAACAAGTAAAAGATAAAGTGAACAAATAAGGAGCTAGAGAAAGCAGTTGCCTGGACATGACAATTTTCCAGAAAGGAAATTGCAGGTGCCAATATGAGCATATAAGCCAAAAGTACAGGAGTCTTGGCTCTTGACTCATAAAACTAGACTATGCAAACAGCTATTATAATGAAGGGAGACCCTGTTTTAGACCTTCCTCCTCACACAAGAAAGAAGAAGGAAACGAGGAATATGGAAGGAAATGGTGATTTTATAACTCCATCTACACTAAAATTTTAGCGTTACAGGCCATCTAGCAAATTCAAGGAAGCTCTAAAATATACAGGGAGCACTAATATAGGCATATTTGGATACTCCCAAGCACAGTTCTATAGAATTACCAAGAAAAAGTCCAGCTCCAAGATAACATATACTCTTTATTCCAACTATACTATGTGCTTGCAAGCTGTAAAATAAATTCTATTTGATGGAAGTCTGCAGGTTTTTTCCCCCTTTTTTCCCTTTCTTTTTTTGTGGATAACCAAGAAATCTCCCTGGGCTAATGGCTCACTGTTCGAAACTCGATGGATAATGGGCTCACCACCCTACCTTTATCCATTTATATAAGAGACTTTAGTTTGTGGCAGGGTTCGAACCCGTGACGTGCAGCTAATATTTAACTTAAGTAATTAATCTTGGATTAGGTATAAAAGTCAAGCAAAAAATGTGCACTGCACCCAAAAGCCTTTCTTTCCTTTGCCTAATTTAATTCTCTGCTCCAAGCCATTCTTATTTATGAAAAGAATATTCTGCTTCAAGCCTGAAAAGTAATAACCAAGAACCAGGTGCATAATTATGTGTAATGGGCCAAAAAAAAAAAAATAGAATGCACACTAAAGAATAAAAGCATAAGAGTTTGGAAAGGGAATCCAATAACGCATATGTTAGCACCAGAAAGTGAGACATCATTTTGTTCACCATTTATCCACTTTTAAAAACATCAAGAACATGAGAAAGACGAACAATAGATGGAGGAATACAAGAAAAAAGTTAAGAAAGCAAACTAACTTGCCTGTTACCTGTCAGGAGTAGCTGCATACACTATGTGATGACTCTGAAGTGATCTCGCTAAAGGCAAATTCCCCAGTAACTGAATAGCCTACAGGCATGGAAATGAAAGATCTTTATTCAAGCAACAGGGTATCAAGGTGCACATGACGATCTTTTAAAAGAAAATCCATTTTAAAGAGGTGCACGTGGAGATCTAGTTGACTGTGCAAACATATGCAACACAATCACAAAAGTAGGAATTTCATACTTTATTTGTTGTTTCTATCAAGTCCCTCTAGTAGCAATGAATATGTGTGGGCACTGAGCCGAAAACGATTTTTCTCCATGATATCCAACAACTCCAAACATCTATCTACAAGTCCTCTCTTAAGTAAGCCGTCAATTAGAAGTTTCCAAGCTACTTCATCATTATTGTACCCACAACCAAGAAGCCTGAAGAAGGTTTTCTTAGCTTTCTCATTGTTTCCATCATCATACAACCCACACACAAGGAGCTTGTATGACTCTAAGCGTGGTAAAAAACCTTGTGTAAGCATACTATCAAGAAACCTTGCTGCATCCTCATACATTTTCAACTTGCAACAACAATTTACCATTGAGGTATATATATCTTCACCAGGAGATATTCCACAGCTCTGCATATGATCAAGTAACCTCGAAGCTTCCTCAAGGCGTCCTTCCCTACAGAGTCCAGTAGTAAGCGAACTAAAAGTGTTTGTATTTAGAGGACAGCGATGCTCCATCATTTTATCAAAGAGTTCAAGCAAAGTTTCATATTTCACCACTTTCCACACGTCAGCAATATTAATGAAACTGGCCTCAGTTTTGAGATCAAGTCTTCCTTGGGACAAATGCTTGATCAAAATGGAATAAGTGTACTGAGAAGGTTCATGACCAGCATCAAACATAAATTTTAGCATATCAAAGGCTCGATTCAATAATCCTGCACGACCATAGCCATCAATCATTACTGTATAGGCCATCAAATCTGGCATAACTCCCGCCTCTGCCATCTTATCCATCACATCCTCCGCTTCTTTCAGTTTCTCTTCATTGTAATATGCAACCAGAAACGAAGTGTAAATGCAGACATCAGGTTTGTGTCCCATGGAAACCATTAAATGAAAAACCTTATAGGCTTGGCCAAAGGCAGATTCTCTTAGTAGTTGCTCAATCAGGATACTGTAGGATTCAATTGTGGGCTTAACACCACTTCCTGGCATCATTTCAAGTAGTCGGGCTCCTTCCAGCTGCTTACCCTGTTTACACAACCCGTTAATTAGCACATTATAAGTGCGTGCATTTGGGGCGCAACCTTCCTCAATCATTTTCTTAAACAATGTCAAGGCAAAATCAGCTTTTTCAGCTTTGCAATATCCATCAATGAGAGCAGTGTACATCGCAACATTAACCTTTATACCCTTCTCTTTCATAGAACTAAAAATGGTGGAAGCTTCTTCAACTCTGCCTCTTTCACACAAGCCATCAACCAGAGTACAATAAGTCCACTCATCAGGAGCCAAATCATTCTCTTCCATCAATCTAAGCAACCTAAATGCACTACCTATTTCACCCTCTTTACACTGTCCATGAATTAACAAGTTAAAAGTGACATCGCTGGGAGACAGTTTGCGCTCAAGCATCTTATCAAGTAGTGCCATTGCCTTATGCACCTTCTTTATCATACAAAAGCCAGAAATCAATTCATTGTATGTACGCACATTCGGGATACAATTATTGGATTCCATCGTGTCAAAAACATCTAGTGCAACATCAACCAAACCTTTCTTACAGTATCCATCAATCAACGCATTGAATGTCACCACATTCGGAACTAGTCCCTTTTCTGACATCACATTCAATAACCCTCTAGCTTCGTCAAGCTTAAAGTCCTTACACAAGCCATCGATGAGCACAGTGTAAGTATGAACATTCGGCTCACAGCCCTTCTCCTTCATCTCATCAAACAAACGCAACGCTTCTTCCCTCCTATCCAATCCACACAATGCATCAATCAGAATCGTATAGCTCCTAACATTCGGACAACAACCATCATCTACCATTCCCAAAAACAACTCCATCGCCTCATCAATCCTCCTCGCTTCACACAGCCCATGAATCAAATTGTTGTACGAAACCACATTCCTTCTACAATCCTTCTTAGGCATTTCCTTAAAAACCTTAAAAGCACTGTTCACATCCTTTCTCCTGCAATGCCCCAGTACAAACGACGTGTACGTGTGCGTATCTGGATTCAAACCAGCTTGCAAGATCTTACTCAAATAAAAATCAGCCTCAACAACATTACCCAATTTACAATAAGCATTAATCATTGTATTAAAAGTATAAATATCAGGCTTAATCATATCACTCAACATCTCAGCATACACACATTTCATATCCTCAATCATAACGAATCTCGATAAACACATCAACAACGTGTTATAAGCCCAAACATTAAGCTTGAACCGGGACCTATCGTCGTCACATCTATTCATCTCACGGACCAAACCCATCACGAAAACAGCATCATCACGGGTTTCGCAGGATTTAATCATGGAAAGTCGGGTTCTTTCAGCGACCCGGAAGAGATTATTGGAAATCAAAATGCGTAAAAGGGGTGCATAGGATTGAACATTGGGTTTGAAGGAAGGGGCATTACGGGAGGATAGATAATCGAAGAAGGAGATTGCAGTATGGGGGTTAACATTTGGGTTTCTTGAGAAGAAAAAAGAGAGATAAGAAGGGGATAGTGAAGGAATAAGGGTGTTGAGTGAAGGGTGTTTTTGCCAATTTGGGCGTGAAAGGACGGAGAGGAGCTGGTGATCAATGGAGGGTTCTTGAAATTCTTCTGGGGTTGAAGAAGAAGCGATGGATTTGATAAAGAAGAGGGAAATTGAGTGAGCTGAACGTAATGTGAACGGAGTTGGCAGCAACCCCGTTGATTGTTGTGCCATTGTCTAAATGGGGAAATCGTAAGGCGGTGAAGACAACTCCATGCACAGATGAGAGGGAAAATCTACTAACTGTTGAGATCCATTGAAGCTGAGAAATGGAGCTGCTGGCTGAGTTAGAAGAAGAAGACGGTAGGGCTTTGCTTTTTTTAATTTTTTTTTCCTTTTCGTCTGTTATTATTTTTGGTTTCATTTTTATTTATTCGTTAATTACGTTTCTCTTGATATTCTTTTTTTTCTATTTTTTGTATACTTATATAAGTTTTTTTTTTTTTTAGTTAATGATCAAAAATATACTTAAAAGTATCACGTTTTTATGGATTTTCTATCTGATTATCCGTGTTTTCATATTTTATCTAAATTATCACTAATTATTTATCAAAACACACATCAACTAATATATAATAATACGTGCACTATACTCTTTTTTGTGTAAAAATGGCGGAAAGTGACATTCCACATATATAATTAAAGGAATTAATTTTTAAAAAAATTTTTAAAAAAATACACTTGGAGAATCATTTATTTGTGAGTTTCCTATTTGTACTATCACATGTTTATTAATGAGTCAGATGTCATGTGGATGAAATTTTATGGGCAATTAAGTTGTTACGCGTCTTTTGGCGATTGTATTCAAACACTTAGTCTAGTCAGCTTCGAAGTGTATTTTAACAAATAATTGGTGATAATTCAGATAGAAAACGCAAGCATCTGATAGTTCATGCAGGAAACTCGCAAAAACGTGATTCCGTACGCAGACCATTCTTTTTCAGACTCCATACGTGAGACTACACTTACTATATATTGTTGTTTGATTTGACTTTTTGAATGAATCAACTCACATATTATCTTTTGATTGTAATCCAAATTATTTATTAATTATTATCGTGTTAACAAAAAATCACGTTAAAATTTCATAAACTTTAAATTCTGAATCATTTTCATCCCTGAATTTACTCTTTTCATGATCATAGTATTAATTAAAATACTCAATGTAATGATGAGTTTACTTTGGATCTTGTTAATGAAAAATTAAAAGTTTAATTGATCTGTCATGTGCTAAACCTAGAACACTACGTTAAAGCAAGAACCTGATACCTATTTGTCCTATAAATACATTACAATTCTTTCTCATAAACTTTATCATATAAATTTTTCATTATTTTCTTAAGTTTTTTTTTTTTTTTTTTTGGTCTCTAAAGTTTTATTTGAAACATTTAATTGAAGAGAAATTATGGGTCATTTGTGGACTTTGATCACTCATCTTCATACTCTAGCTGGGTAATATGATTATAATCTTTTATTTAATTTCTTATTTTTTTGTAATTTTATTTTTGTGGGAGAATTCTTGAAAAGTGACAAGTTGTATTTTGTACTAAAATTGCAGGCCAGTGATGATGTTGATCTATCCTCTGTGAGTAGTAATATTCTTCTGAAAAAATCACTTTCATCTCCAATTTATTCGGGTTACATTATTATTGAGTTCAAATGTACACCTGTAATATTGTGAAATTGTATTATATTTTATAAAGTTTTTTGTTTTCATCCATTTTGATATGGAATTCGTGTAAGGTGTTATGTGCATCCCATCTTCACAAGCTTGTCAATCTAGATNTAGATTAGAAGCCGGACAATCCTTCTTTTTGATCCGCCTTCCATCATCATCGTCACACTTCTGATCATGTCCCAACAAAACCATAAACTAATTTTTGCGTCTTACAAACAAATAATTGATCTTTCAGTTACCGACGGATTTATATTTATGTAAAAAGATTCACTTAATACGTACAAATAAATTATTCAAAACCTAATAAGTAAAAAAAAATCTGATCCAGAATTAATAAACTTAAAATTTTGGATCCGTCTCTGATGAACTAAGCAACAATATTCTTAATCTTGTGATGAATCTAAAATTTGTTATCTAACAATATTGTGTAGGCATGCATCAATAGTAGCTATAGAGAGCACATCCAAGTTGGATGATGAACAGTGGCTAGCTTATTGGATTCTATATTCTTTTCTTACCCTCGCAGAGATGCTATTTCAACCAATTCTTGACTGGTAACTTATAAGTTTTTTTTAGTTTCTATTTTATTTATAATAATAACGATATATTCAGTTCAATCTCATAAGTAAGATCTGAGGAGGATGAGATATACACAGATTCTTATCTCTATCATTATAGGGTAGAAAAGTTGTTTTTCATAGACGCTCATATCATAATTTTTATTTTATTTCTCTGGGAAAATACAAATTTAAGAGAATAATTAATTTTTTTAAAATTTTTTATTTTTGATAATTATCAGGATACCAATATGGTATGATGTGAAGTTGATTGTTGTGGCATGGCTAGTTTTGCCTCAATTTAGAGGAGCTACTTTTATATATGAGACTTATGTTAGAGAAAAAATATTCAAGAAATATGAAGATCATCAAGGCAAGACAAAAAAGAAATCTGTTCACTTCATGACTCCAAAGAAGGTGAGTTAATTGAATAAGCAAAATTATTAGTATTTATTTTCATATACAAGTTATTGTTTAATTAGAAAATTTAGGGGTGATTTGGTTGGTGAGACATGAGATTATAATTCTGCGATCGATTGATGTTGGGATTATTTTATTTTAACATGGTTAGTAGTTAGTATAATTTTTGATAATTTCGGGATGTTTATACTACAAATATGGTGTTGCTTTTATAACATATATATTCTATGTGGGATAATAATTTTGAAATTACTTATCGGGGGATGGTATAACTGAATAAGACTATCATTCAATCCCAAGCAGTGAGGGAGCCAGGAATTTTGTTAAAAGTGTGTAAAATTTTGGAAAAGTAATAAAAAAAACTAAGGGTCTATCAAAAACAGTCTCAACCTCACAAATCGAGGATTTGCATACATCCTACCCTCCCGAGGAGATTTTATTGATGGGACTACATTGGATATGTTGTTGGTGTTTTAATAACTAGTCCGGGGCTAAAATAATAAATTATATATTTGCCCTTCTCTTATCTTATCTTAACAATTTTAACAATCTCAAATTAAACATTTCATACAAAATGGAAATATTAATACAATGATTAATCTTATTTGATTAATATAATTTACACAATTTATTTTGTTGATTAATTAGGAAGAAGAAGATGATGATGATGAAGCTTACTAAAAGGAGCACACAAGAAATGCTACATTACTCAACAACGAAGAAATTAACACATTTATGATGTTCTAAGTTTGCCATTGTTGTTGTAATTTTTTGTCACATGTTGTTGGTGTCGATATTATTACAAATATGAGTTTAACTTTTATATATTGATAAATATAAAATGAAATTTTATACTACGTCCAGATAGGAAATTAACTCAGTCTACAAGTTGAATTTATCCTAATGCAGATATGTTATAGCTTCTATATCACGCACTTCAATATGTTACTAGATAGAGGCGGAGCTAGCAATAGCAATATGGGATTTTGGGAAGTATACGATAACTTTGATCCAAACCTTATATATTTATTGAAAAATCTACTAAATATGAACGTATAACAAACTTTTGAACCTGTAACCCTTAGATTCTGGATCGTCAAAGCACGTGAGGGAATTTATCATCAATATAATCAAGTAAAAATTAAATAAACTTTTAAGACTTAAAACTCATGTTGTTTTTATTTTGTAAATAAAGATATAATCATAGTAGTTAAGAGTTTAATATGAAGATTAAATTTTTTTGTTAATTGAAGATTAAATATGTTAAATCAAATATCATAAGGACTAAAATTAAAATTTATAATGATCGCGGGGAGGGTAAATGTTATTATCCCTCCAAAAAGAACTTGGGATATAACATAAAAACATTTTCTGAAAAAGCTAAAATATGAAATTCTAATTGTATCAACGTGCCCCAAATTTTTTTATATGCTATAATCCGTAAAAGATTAAAAAAATTAATTAATCACTTGCAGGTGGTCCTTCGAGACGAATATAATCATACATGACTCCACTCCAAGAGCTCAAACCTCTACTTTGCTTAAGAAATATAACATTATTTCCACTAGCGAGAAGATCACTAGGTACATCTATGCTATACATCCGATACAATCCGTGAATTCCATGTCTCGCGATCGCGTTATCTCTACCTATTGACCCTGTTGTAAAATGCGGAACGTCTGCATTTTGATCGTTAATTCGAATMTATAACAATTGAAACACGGAATTAATTAGTCGCGAAAAACATATATATATATATAATGGATACATGAGGAATATATGCTAGGTATACAAATTAAGAAAAATGTGAAAAAATTGTTTAGTCCATACTTGTAAATCAGCTTCATTTGTTGAGGCTAATGCTAGTTGAAGAGTATAATTTGAGGAATCTTCTACTTCTTGAAGATCAAACACAATTTGCCATGTAGTTGGTGTATATGTTTTGTTCCCATCATCACTGTTTGGCAAAAAAAGAAATTAGAATATGATAGGCAGTTAGGTGGGGTTCGGGGAGAGTTAGTATGTACGCGGACTTTATCCCTATCTTGTGAGGGTAGTGATCAGGTTGTTTCTAATAGACTTCGGCTCAAGGAGAGAGATGAAAAAGAAGCAGTAATAACAGACAACAACTCCAATAAGATAATAAAATAAACGAAGCGAAAAAAACAATCAGATAGTACTAAAGATCTAACGATAAGTAACTTAAAAATAATACTCTAGCTAATACTCCTAGTACAGAAAAGAAATACGCTCGATAACCTACTAATCCTCTACTCTAATACTTAACCTCCACACCCTCCTATCAAGGGTCGTCTCCTTAGGTAATTACAGACAACTACAACTAAAAACACATTAATTCCTGAATCAAAATGTTCGAGGAAAATTGATCAAACATTGGCTCGTCGGAAGCATTTCTGATGAAAATCTCATATTTCATACGGTATTTCGTTTGACACTGATAATCTTTTTAGTAGTGTAACTTTCAAAATAGGGCAGACAACCTACTAAAATGAATTAAACTACGTAACAATTTAAAAATTATTTACACGTATTGTTAATATATACAAGTTATAAACAAGTTAAAGAGCACAGGATGTTTGTGTGAACATACTTGTAAGTATATTTATTCACATGAGCAAAAAACCAATCTGTTTGATAATTGCTTGATCCAACGGTGTAGATTAAATCATTATTAGGGTATATTTCTGTGTAACGATCCCATAATCCATATTGCCTAAACCTGCCAAAAAAATTTAAAAAAATAAAGTTAATGGATAATTTCACGAATCGTCACTCAACTTTTATTTCATTGCATCAAAGTTACTAAATTATTTTCTTATAATAAAAGAATAACTAAACTTTTTCTAATTATCACTTTTTTTTTAAACTAAAACAACTCATTCAACTTTGTCTAAATATCGTACAAAATGTCTGTTTTTTTTACTCCTAGTGACTTTGTATGATATACTTCAACGAAGTTGAAAGACTTTTTTGTTACAAGAGTATAGCGCCTTTCGCAGTACCTACATAAAGTTGAATAATTTTTCCGATACAAAAGGTAATATATAGCGTGTCTGATCATGTAATAAAATGAAAATTGAGTGACTATACATGAATAAACTGAGATAAAATTTGAGAAAATTAAATAAGATGCATATAGTTTAAATCAAAATTGACTTACTTTTCTGCATAATGTACATTAATGCATAACTGGTTTTGGAATCTTGATTGTGGATTAGGAATGAAGAATTCTGCAGCAGTTCTGTCTGGAATGCCTATTTCCCACAATGTTGGACCATTTCTTGGAGGGTAATATACAAGAGTGTGCAGCCTGGTTCTTGATCCTGTTTTTCACGGAGACAAATTTAGAATTTTAATTTAAAAAAGAAAAATTATTAATATTATTTCTTTATGTTTCAATTTATCATGAGATGGTGTTTAACTATCAAGTCGCAGAGTTTAAGAAAGAAAGACTTTGGAACAGACTTTTCTGTTGCTATATAATAAGGGTGTGTTTGGTTCCCGAAAATTGTTTTCCTAGTAAATATTTTTTATGAAAAATAAG
>JACEIK010000872.1:257773-273276 GCA_018107945.1 Datura stramonium
TTATAAATTCTGAATTTAACTTCTCATTAATATGAGAATAATCATAAAATATCATAATGGGACCATACTACGTAGAGAATTAATATTTAAACAAATATCGTAATGGGACCATTTTTTTTATGTTTGGTTTTCCATAAAAATGAAACGAGAGAGGATATCTCTATGCTTAAATAAATAACCGATAATAACATATTTTGTGTAATTATATAAATGAGATTTTAAAAAAGTAGAATATATATAGACTTATTTCTATCTTTACGATGTAGAGAAATTATTTTTGATAGACTCTCGATTTGAAAGAAATGTTTCCGAAGCGAAATTACAAGAATAATATGACAATAAAATAGCAAGATACAAAACAAATGAGGCAACATATGGTAATGCACAAGGAAAAATACGAGACTATGCGACTACTAAATATCATCCTACCTCACGCGCATAAAGTGCGACAACACTCGATTACTAATTACTAGCCTTCTACCATAATCCTCGACCTATTCAACCTTTCTATCTAGGGTCATTTCCAATTCAAATAAAAAAAATATTCTTGATATTTTTGCATGCTAAACCTAATGGATTATTTATTTATTTGTCTTCTCATTAACTTTGAGTTAACATAGAACGGAGTTAGTTATTTTTTTTAAAAAAATTGTTCTTTTTCTGATAAAATATCTAAAGCCATATTAATTAAGACAAATTAGGGAAGTTAGACAGCTTAGCCTCCTGCATCACCATATTGGTTTGGATAATTGAATTTATCACAAAAATAAAAATAAATTTAAAAATAAATAAATAAATTTTAGAATTACAACAAGGGATTTTTATTTTTTAAAATGCTAGGTTATGTTTGGGGTTCAATTAAACAATTTATATATAGACATAAAAATATTTTTCACTTATATAAATAAGACAATTTTTTCAGTAAAAGAAATTATTTGAACCTCCTCAAATGTGTGTTTACTTGGGAAAATATATACACATAAAAGGATCAAATGTTTTTTGGCCAAAAAGTAAAGAGTTAATTGGTCAAAAGCATATCTGAAACTATTAAATAAAAATTCGGTAAATTTCACATCTCAAATATACATTATTTTTTTTACCTATCTAAATTATAATTATTTATATATTAAAACACACCTCGTTGAGTAGCTGATGGTGCATATTGTACACGCCCTATTTGTTAAAGAAGGAGCCGAGTGGCACTCCAAGTGGATAAATATCTCCACCAGAATAGGTTAAAACACACATACTATCACACATTTTTTTAGTTTCATATCTCAACTATCCAATATTTTCATCACATACCTAAATTATTAGTTGTCAAAAACGATAGGTGGGCCCATTTTTAAGGGGGTTTTCAGCCCTCACACACCTTTTATCCAGTAATTTCAAATATAGGGCCAACTCAGCAATGAGGTGTATTTAAATATATAGGTGTGATAGTTCAAAAATATAATAAAAACACTGAATAGTTGAGATATAAAACTCGTGTAATTATTATAATTTAAGTATATTTTAACCTATAGTTGAGGTCATGTATTTGAAAATTTGCGTTTGATTTCAAACGTTTTTTATTTGATGTTTGGCTTTATCGTTCGTCCCAACAATTCTAAAATTACATACTCGGTGTATACGAAATTTGGGGTTTACGAGAATAATTTTGGAGGTGGGTGATCTTGAACCTTTGATTCCGCTTGCCTATGAGCAAGACCACACATTTTCACCATCATTTAATCTAATTTCCTGAATATACATACATCGAACTACAGCCTTTGTCATTCAGCCCAATAAGTCCATATGGGCCTTTTCAACTTCAACATGCCTATAAATCAAAGTTTAAGCCCAAACAGAATCAAGTTAAGGCCCAACTCAAATTCTAACTCAAGACCACAGCAATTATCATAGGGATCTTCACATGTAATCATCTCCTACATCATCTTCTCCAATGTACCAAAACGATAAGCCTTACAGAACCTTCCAGACCTTCCAGAAAATAAAAACCCATTAATCTTCCTCCTTTTTTATAGCAAATCTCCTCCTCAGAGCACACAAACAGATCAAATCTCAGAGAGGAAGAAAAAAAAATGGCTATTTTTGGTGACCCTTTCAGAAGATTCTTGTTGAGTCCGGCAATTTATCGAACATCGTCTGGTTCTCCTGCTCTTCTCGATTGGATTGAATCTCCTAATGCTCACATCTTCAAAATCAATGTTCCAGGTTTAATTTCTTTCACTTATCTTTTCAATTTTCTGTAATTCGAGAAGCGGATCTAAGATTTGAAGTTAATTTATCTAGAATATAACCGGAGAGCGTAAAGCCATAGGTTGGAGTTTAGGCTTCTGGTTTGGTGACATTTAGAACGTATGAAGTTCAAAGCGTGCAGTTGTATTACAAGATGTTTATACAAAATTTTGTTAATGAATTTGACAGGGTATAGCAAGGAGGATATAAAGGTGCAAGTTGAAGATGGAAATGTGTTGGTGGTGAAGGCGGCGGACGGCGGCGGCAAGAAGGACGAATTCCACGGTAAAGAGAAGGAGATAGTGTGGCACGTGGCGGAGCGAGGAGGAGGAAAAGGCGGCGATTTCTCGAGGGAAATTGAGCTGCCGGAAGATGTAAAGGTGGATCAGATCAAAGCTCAAGTTGAGAATGGTGTTCTCACCATTGTTGTACCAAAAGATGCAACTCCAAAAACATCTAAAGTTAGGAACATTAATGTCACAAGCAAGCTGTAAAAATCTTGGTTTTGGTACCATGGAAATTAAGGATAGTTTGTGTATTGTTGTCATATGTTAAAGTATGGAGTTGGATGGATGTAACAAGAAATATCAAAAGTAATAACTATTATATATATTAATATTGGTATTTTTTGTAATTTATTTAGTATTTACATACTACTGTACTAATTAATGACCCAATAATCTACTTCAAAGTTCAAAACTCCGAGGTGATGAAACGGAGCTCTACTCTATATAAGTAATATGCTTCTCTAGAGGTCTGAAACAAAAACCATAAGCACAACTAAATCATCAGACATAAGAATTAGACAGAATGAACTAAAAAGTGAAACAAGAAAGACGCCATAGGCACCCCCAAGTGCAATTTACTTGCTTTCTTGCTATCCGGGGGTAAGTCTAATATGTCGCTACGACTCCATGTGCTCCAAAGTGTACAAGCCAAGAAAAACGGAAGTAAGTAAGAAACTAGTTGAACAGACTCATATTTATCGTTCAGGAGTAGTAATGGTTTTCCTTTCCATTCAGGAGGCATGGTTCTGCTTTGAAGGTTTCCATCTTGTGGAGTGAGATACTTTAAAACTCTGGGTTCTTCTATAATAAAAAATATGCAGTTCTGATACTTGAAGACTACAGTTAGAAATTTTAACATGTCCAACAAAGTTTGCACAAGGCAGTCAAATAACTGTCCCGATCCATTTTCTAAACAAGTCGTGACAGATATTCGGTGTCTTAATTTGACCGACTGAACCGGTTTGATTGTTCTAATCTGTACTTTAATATAACATATCCCACGATGCATTAAAATAAATTACTAAACTTTTTGGATCAAACTCTATTCTAACAATTCTTAAAATAATCTAAAATATATCTAAAATCTTTAAGCAACTAGAAGGTACTGAAAATGATAGCAAGTAATGTGAACAACCATAACCCAGCTAAAAACCCGTCTATGAAGTCTCTACTGGAGTGTTAAGAGGAGTGCACAGGACATAGATTTTCTGGCTAATCCCCAAAATAAATACGAATAAATGAATAGATGAATAAAAATTATCTAACTGAAAGGAAAGAAACTCCATGATCAAGGGCGGAGTTCGCCAAATCAACTTTTGAAATTAAGCAACATAGATCGTAGTCTGCTCGTCTATGAAACCTGTGTCTACACTGACATAAATCAATGTAGGTTCCATAAAGAAAACATCAATACACCACTAGCGGTACTCAATGAATCTCAACATCCCCCTTACTAAAGTTAGAACTAGGTTTAAACAAATATACGTGAAATAACATAAACTCTGAAATGGAAAGATTCATAAAACCATGTAAATAATATCACATTTGGCAATCACCACTAAATATTCCTTAGTTAAGTATATTTTCTTATTTAGCTTTTTAGATAGTTGCAGTTATTGCGATTAGTAACCCTTTTTACAGTTACTCGTAGCCCTTTATATGGCTACCAAATATTTTGTGCCTCGTTATGAAAATATTAACAACCCTTTGTACGGCTGCTCTATAACCCTTTCCCAGCCCAAGTCAATTCGCTGGCCCTTGAGGCTTGACCGAGGTTGGGCCGAGACCGGTCTGTGGGCCAAAAAGACTATTTAATTTAAATTAAAATTTAAAAGAATATTATGAAAAAAAAAGTAAAAATTAAGAATAGTGATTACAGAATAAGTCTTAATACCTCACACAATACTTTACTCATTTAGTGTTAAATTTCTAAAATTAAAATTTCTATTCACCAAGTATAAAAATTGCATCCATCATGAAAAATGTTTAAACACTTGTTCCAACTCAAAATCGGTTGCACGACTTTACCCATATTCAAAGTGGTAATGTTTTTAAGTGAATTTAAAAATTATCAATTTTGATATATAATTATTTGATAATGTTTAACTAATTAAATTTGCATATGAATATAGACGAAAATGAAGATGTTAATTAAGACAATTTTATCAGTCGATTCAAATATGCTTTGACAATATGTGGGTATGGAATATGTTATAAGTTATCGTAGAATTATGTACTTTTATATAATCATTTGTTAAATGTATAATGAAAAGAATTTTTCTTATAAAAAAAAAGAGAATCGAAAAAAACGAACAGCAAGACCGCCCCAGCCCGCGGCCCTTTTAGGGCTGGGTTGGGCTGACCATTTTAGGGCCCTTTAAAATGAAGGACCGGCCCGTCCTAGCTCATCAAATTTCTTGGCCCGTGAGACTTGGGTTGGGCTGACCCATTTTGACAGCTTTAGAAAGAATCAACCTATATAACATCTGTTTCCGGGTAGTCGGCATTCCAGAAGCAATTCTCCCCTATCGCCTGCCTCCTTATGTAGAAATGCTTTTCATGATCTCCAGCTCTTTCCCACCAACTCGTACTTTACTAGGTATCTAGACGAACCCGCCGGGGTTGCCTGGAAAGTGCAATAGTTTCTTCCCTGAAGGGCATCTCTCATTTCCAAATCAGAACAGGTGTTTTTTCAAAATCTTTTTTTTTTCTTTTGGGTTAATAAAGTGGTTTCATATCATATTTAAAAAAACAGTCCACTGCCAAAAAGTCAGAATTTGATGAACAATATCATGATTTTAAATAAAGTTATAGGTTGGATAGTCCCCAACTTTTGTAGTATGGGCTTTAGCCAATCTGGCCCAAACAAATATCAGCCCATATCCTTTTTCTTCACACTTTCAATTTAATTGATACCTTCCTTCTTAATTAATCAAAGACTATTCTTCGAACTCTTCAAAAATCTTCATCTTCCCAAGGAAAAATCACCTTCAATTCTTTAAGCACCAATCATCAATGGCGTTGGAATGGGTTGTTCTCAGCTATGCTGCCGGCGCAGAAGCAATCATGCTCCTTCTTCTAACAATTCCGGGTCTTGACCCACTCCGTAAAGGGCTAATCGCCGTGACCCGGAATCTTCTCAAACCATTCCTTTCGATCGTACCCTTTTGTCTCTTCCTGTTAATGGATATATACTGGAAGTATGAGACCCGACCCACTTGCGAATCAGCCGAATCTTGCTCCCCATCGGAGCACCTCCGTCACCAGAAATCAATCATGAAGTCACAGCGCAACGCGCTTCTCATCGCCTCTGCTCTCGTTTTCTACTGGCTGTTGTACTCTGTTACTGGCCTTGTTGTTAAAGTTGAGCAGTTGAATAAGCGCGTCGAGAAGTTGAAGGCTCAGGATTGAACTGAATGAATTGTTCCGAGATTGGATCGGATTTCGGGTTTTCCAATGGGATCGCACACATTTTGCTGCTATTTATATGGTATGGGATATTTAGTGAACTGGGTTTGATCTTTAATTATGGAGGAATAATGTTATATGACTTGGTGATCTGCTCAATGGGATAGCTTGTGTTGATTTTTGGGATTTCGATTATTATATTAGGTAGCTCTTGTTTTGATTTGTTTGTAAACTGCTGCACAATCCTGTTGATTTATGCTCGAGCTTTATCTTATTGAAGGACCTATATATGTGGAATTTATGACTCAATGGGCAATCCGTCTTGGATTTCCTTGTATATTATGTGCATTCTTCGTACTCATGCTTAGAAAAATACAAAAGAATTAGCAAAAGGATACTTACACGAAGCATACTAGCCTTCGTTTGGTGGTCTGTTTTACATTTCTCAGCTTCTTTATGCTAGTTTTTTTTACTCTTTAAGTTATCAGTTTAGAACAATTTAGCTGCAGAGCATCTGAAAAATGAAGCTTTTGATATCTTGGCTGAATAAACTTGAGTTGGATGAAAAGAATTATAAAACGAAAAGACCAACCTACACATGAATTAAAGTTTAAAGTCAATGCGAAAGTATTTTAGTTGATGTTGTTGATAGTATAGGTAGTAGCACATGTTGCAGAAATGCTGAACGGCGTCTTATGCTCTTGGTATAGTTCTTGGTTGCCGTGTGTTTTGGTAGGAAATTTGGAATTTAGATATCGAATTGTCTGTAACTATAATTGGATTGGTAACCTTTTTGTTAACAATGAAATCTCCAGATTGGTAACTTTACTGAAGTAATATGTCTTACTAGAGTATATAAATAAGGGAAGTGGAAAAAAGAAATAATCATATATGTGTCCTGAAGGGGGTGATTGAGTGATTGAGCTATAGGAGTGAAGATCCCAGGTTTGATTCCCTGGTACAACACTCAGTCTAAAATTATGTGTGAGTTATATGCTCCGGGGCTTTGTGGGTACTAGACAGGATCACCTGCAACTTTGCTTGTGGAGCTGTAGCAGGCTACCCGGTGGTTAGTCGATGTGTTTGCGAGATGATTATACAGTCTTTGGTTGAATGATATCATAAGCTCTTATTACTCAAAAGACTTCTAAAAAAAGCTTTAGTACTCAAAAGACTTGAAATATCCTTATGGTTCATCAACTGTCCTTTTGAGTGATGAGGGCATGGTTACCTGTACCAATGGTGGTTCTTCTTATGCATATCTGATAGTTCTCTGTGTCTTTACTTGACCTATTATGGTGAACTTTGTTCTCTTTGGCTTTGCTGGGAGCTTCTTTTGCTGGCACTTGACTTGTAACTGGACTTGATGCTGTCTGATAAATAGTATTAAATTACAGTTTACTTCTAATTTTAAATTCTCTCTTGTTGTACAATAACAGATCCAGATTAACTAGTCTGGTTTTCATATCAAACTAGTTGGCCATTTTTGGTAGAGTGAACACCGGTACCCCTGACCCAACTCATTGCCACAGCTTCTCTTATTACCCCTTACCTTCATTTTTCTGTGAGAGAGTGCTGCACCCCCACCCCCGCGAGACCTCCCCATTGTTCTTCATACCGGCAACCTCGTCACTTTGAAAATCCACCATCTGTAGCCTCAAGGAAACCACTAGAGTAATCATGACTTTCTCAGGGGTTAGAGTGAGGTCTCAAGTTGTAGACATGGGTTTAACTAGGCTGACAGAAAATTTCATTTAGACACCTAAACTATGACCTTTACCTATTGAACACTTTCATGTTGTACAAAATTGTACCTATTGAACACTAACTTCACAGAATAGATGATGTCAAAAGTATCATTTTGCATCCTAAATTTGCAAAACGGAAGTGAAATCCCAAAACGAACCTTCTTGAGAATATCCAACAGCACCGTATCTTCTGGGGAAAGTACAATCCCAAATCGAACCTTCTTTTTATTTGTTTGTTAACTACAATGTAATTCAGAATTCGAATTTTTTCTATATTATAATTTGCAGTTAGAATCAATCTTTTCTTTCAATTCTAAAAAAGATGCATCCCCTAAAATCCATCCAATTGCTTATATGCATACATTTTATCTATAGTTAAAGAGTCAAAAGCGATGGACTCAATGGAACTTACAGAACCCGTCTTAAATCCGAGACATAATACAATTAAGTAATTAAAAGTTTGCTCAACATGGAGGATTAAGAGCAGTCATCATAACTTAAAAGGTAACTTCACTATCTTCAGGCAGTCATTATAGAGTATACCTGCAGATAAGTGAAGTTCCTAAAAAAGACTGCATCCTAAACAACACTGATTCTGAGCCTAAAGCGACTCAACATCCATATCTATACGACTCCAATTCTAAGAAAACAAAACAAGAAGAAAAAAAACCACACAGTTCTATGGTTATCTCTATGTTTCTGTTTTCTTGAAAGTTGGAGTAGCACTAAGACATATTGCTAGATGTTCGAGCCCGTCCGCAGTCGCTACTACACTGTTATATCCAGATGAAGTATCCAGTACTCCACCAGCCATCATCGTCGATTTCCTATTTTTTTGATAACCGAGACATCTCCCAAGGATCGGCGGCCCACGGTTTGAAACACGGAGAATAATGAGCCTACCCCTCTACCTTCCTCCACTTAAAATCATGCTTTTGTATGCGGCAAGGTTTGAAAGAGTGACACGCGTCTAATCCACACATCATGTGCTAGGCCAAGGACTCATCGTCAAGTTCCTATTTACAAGCTACTTTTACCTCCTTTGGCTGATGGAAACTAGGCCTCTTCTGCCGGACTTGGTGGTGGTGGAGCAAGTACTTGAGCCCTGCATCCCGAACGCAAAATAGTTCCATGGCCACCGGAGCTACGGTTGATTCTTGAAAACAGGTGCATTTTAGTCCGCCTACATTGTGACGTGAGGCGACTAACTAACAATTCCAGGGCTTCTTTCATCCACCCCTGTTGGCAGAGCTTTCGCGCTTCTTCCACGCTCATCTGCAGTTGAACGTTCAAAAATACTAGTAACCAAAGACGATTATGTGATGTTGTTTATATGAAAATTTATAGAGTTATTGACAGCAGCGTACCCAAAATCTTTCCCGGATGTCTTTCTCAGGCCACAAATCTAGTTCCTCTGTGACAAATAAAGGAAACATGTGCCCTTCATAGGCAGTGTCACCGTTTTTGTTCTCGAAGTACCATGTTCCTAGTTTGCCCTGCAATAAGGTTTCCAACCTCTTGTTAGAACTACATCTAACGACCTATATGCTGGATTGAAGTGAAACCAACAGGATTGAAGATCAACAAGAAAAAAACAGCTAGCGAGGTCGACTTTGTAAGAAGCATCGATTTTGAAAATAAGAATCACAGTTAAAAACTAACCTCAAGATCGCCCGAAACACCAGCTTCCTCGATCGTCTCACGTCTTGCTGCAACTTCAATTGATTCATCTTTTTCCCAACCTCCCTGATATAACAAAACAGACAAATCAATCTGATAGAGCTTAGAGAATAAACTATCATGGAGTTCGAAAGCCATGGATCTGTGGCTACCTTTGGGAACAACAATCCTTTTCCTTTTCTCTGAGGACTTATGAGAAGAACTTCAAATGCATCTTCGTCCCCCATGGATAGATCAATATTATCTTTGTATCTGTAAGGTATACATCTGCAGAAGATACCGGTGAATTAGACACCAGACCGTTGATTAATATTTGGAACTCATCCCAGAACAACATAAGCATAACGATGAAGTTACCAAAACTGAAATTCATTCTGATCTGAAGAAATGTTGTAAAGCATTGATTTTTAGTGGTCCAGAAAGAAAATGGAACTAGTATTAGGTCATTCTTTAGATGTCTTTTACACATGAGAATCATTTAACAAAAACAAATCCACTTGGTAAGCGCTTCAGATCGATATCGTTAGACAACGATGAATATGCAACTGCTCTCCGCCTTTCAAGGTAGGGATAAGTTCTATGTACACTCCACCATTCCTAGACCTCACTTATGAAATTAGGTATGTTGTTGTACTTAATTTTAGTTAGTCTCCAAGAGCAGTATATCACTGGGGTATGTTGTTGTCCAAGAACTGTATATCACGCTTGCACTGTTATAACTTGAAAAGAAAAAATGCACCAAGAAAAGGACATTGAATAAATGTCTCACCTATCCTTTCATTTAACAATTAAATAGATTAAATGAGAAGAAAAAATGGTCCTTTTCACAGAGAAAAAACAAAACATGTGATGAGGTGAACACTATGCCACGAGCACATGACAGTATTTGACTATTTCAAGCTAATAGAAACGTCCAAAAGAAAAATACACACCTAACACTCAAAACACACAAGAGGGATTAGAAAATGACATAATGAGGTCAGTTGATAAGATACAGAAGGGAAAAATATGCTAACTGGTTAGTATTTATTTCTTTATCAATCTTTGGAAAATGTCAAAACTGAACAGTTCACCTCAAGTTCATTTTCGAAAAATACAGAAACTTCATTTTCAGACACCACTAATTTGAGAAGCAGCAAACAAGTAGTAATTACTTCAAACACTCTTACTTCCACACAAGTAGAAGAACATCAAGCACCTTCTTGATGATGCACCACTTAGTCCTCCCACTTGCTAAACTAAAGAGATTCTTGTAATTGCAGACTGAAATGGACCATTTCTCTATCATTTTGCTCGTTCTGGAAGTCAACTCTTCATTACACCCCCTTTCCTCCCGCCCCTCATACCAAAATTTTGGTTGAAAAAAAAAAAGAACACCGAGCCAGTGCAGTAGGCTCTCGCCCTGACAGGCTAGGATAGTGGCAGAGGCATGATTTTCACTATGGGAATTAGACAAGTACTGCATAATGGTTATACATAATTAAGAAAAGATTGAGCTTGTATCTAAGTGTGATATTCCGGTGAATGGGTCCTCCCTCCGCCCCCGGGATCAGGGAAGACTAATGTAAAACAGCCTTAACTCCTCATTCAAGAACTTCTCATTAGAGAGGCTAGTTCCAAAATTCACCTATAAAAACTCAGTGCTAATCTCAGTTGCTCAAAAGCCCCATCTTCCAAGGTTAACATTAATATTCACCCAAATTTGGACCAACACACAAATTTTGGAAGCAAAAAGAGAAGAGTTAATAGCCTACTAAACCAAGGAAGATAAGGAGAAAGAAAAACTTCCAAAAGCAAAAAAGTATACATATAATACATGGAGTTAACAGATACAATAATTGTTTATAACAAACATGATCTAATGAACTTCAAAAAAAGATTAAATAGCTAAATCACACTAAAAATTTACCAGTTACTGTCTATAACCCAAAATAGATTAAGTTTTCACTAACTCTAAATCTTGAATTTGTCTCAATCAACAAGCATGAATAATACAGGGGAGAGGGAGTTTTTGGAGTCTAACATACCCAACAACTTGGCGACGACCCTTGTTATAACGCTGCAAATGCCTGCCAGTACGTGAAACTAGAACCACCATACTTTATAATTCGAAAAAGTTGTGTGTAAAAATGGAGTCTTTATTCGAAACCAACTCACAAGGACACAAAAAAACACTGGAAATGCGAGTTATATAAGTTACACGAACTGAAAAGAAGAAAAACCAGAAAGGGAATCAGCAAAAAAGAGGAAGAAGAAATGGTGAATCCCGATTTGGGTTGAGAATTTCAGCAAAAAAGAAAAAGAAAAGAGGTCTTTGTCTGAAACCTAGAACGAAGAATCAACTAACAAGGAGAAAAGAACACTTGAAATGCGACTTATATAGGCTTCAAGAACCGAAAACAAGAGAAACCCAGAAAGGAAATCAGCAAAAGAAGGGAGAAGATATGGTGAATCCCAATTTTGGTCGATAACCTCTGTAAAACCCAGAAAACAGAAACTTGAAATGTGACTTATATAGGCTTCAAGTACTGAAAACAAGAGAAAACCCAGAAAGGAAATCAGCAAAAAGAGGGGAAAAGCAATGGTGGATCCCAATTTTGGTCGAAAATCTCTGTAAAAAAAAATGGAGTCCTTATCTGAAACCCAGTAATAAAAACCTTGAAATGCAACTTTTTTCAGGCTTCAAGAACACAAAACAAGAGAAACCCTCAGCAAAAAAAGGAGAGAAAATTCACCAATTGCAAATTTGGTGACTGTATGATTCGTTTTCCCTGTACTGCAAAGTGAAAAAACCGTTACTTTATTGATATGGAAAGGCACCTTCAACTCCTCCTCTATTTTAATCACTGCGTTTGGAGTCATACGCATGTGCGACTCAGCACGTATGAACAATTTGTCTTTTTTATTATTTTTTAATTTAGACGTAACTGATAATGTTTCGCCATAAGAGATTCAACATCAACTATCTACTGGGGCGGAGCTAAGGTAATCCCTTTATCGAGAAAATATACTATTTAATCACTGGGTGTTTGGAGTCATACGCATGTGCGACTCAGCACGTATGAACACCTCTATTCTTTTATTATTTTTTAATTTAGACGTAACTGATAATGTTTCGCCACAAGGAGATTCAACATCAACTATCTACTGGGGCTGAGCTGGCTTAATCCCTTTATCGGCAAAATAATTGTATATATAAAATTAAATTTTGAAATTTATGAATATATATTGCATATTGAATTTTTGATAACGTAGTTAATTTATTTTAAATTCCTTTAATAAAAATTATGCCTCCATCACTACTATTTATTATATATATATATATAAAAAGAAATAATTTTAATTTTATATACAATATAATTCTTTATCGACTAAATGTACTTCGTTCTATCCCATTTTCCTTAGAGACGATTCGAAATGCGAAGATCAAATCATTGCACTGTTTTACGTAAAGTTGAATATAAGATTTTTAAAATTGTTAGAATGAAATTTATATATTTAAACTTCAAACTATAATTGCTTACAATTTTAATATTTAAACAGTATATAAAAACATTTAATTAATTTTTTACTTTTTAAACAATAATTACATCATATAAAGTGAATGAAAGTAATTGAATAATAGGAATAAAAGAGGACCTAAACAAAGCAATATCGTAGAGGTCTTTCTTTATTTTCCCTCCAAAGTATTTTAGACTAGAAGTCTTTGAAAATCAAATTTTCGATCACACAAAATATTCAATAATCTCAAGTGGAATTTGGAAAAAAAAATCAAACCTTTAAAAATAAAAAAACAACTCAAAAGTTTTAATTAATTAAAAATTTTAATATTTAATATATTTTAAAATATAAAATTAATTCAATATACTAATAAATGTGTTTTTATTTGTGGAATTGATTCGAATGAAGTAAGCTAAACGAAGACTTAAAGAATAACTAAAAAATAAATTCTAACTAATAAATAAAAATAAATAAATATTTTAAATCCTTTTTTCTACTTTCTTAGTATATTTTAAAAAGAATATGATTTTTTTATATTTAAAAGTAATTTAACTTGGAAGAATCTTACTTTACTCCTAACATTAACACATGTAAGAGAAATCATGAGTTATTGAAGTTCACAGGATTTAAAAATTTTATTTTTTTCTACTTCGTGTTAAAGTAAAAATACTTTTCTTTTTATCATATTATCTAAATGTGATCTATTTTAATTCATGAGTTATTTTCTTTTTTTTTTTTTTTTTTTGTAACTAATTAATTAAAATAATTCGAATTTATACAGCATAGGATTTATATAACTAAAATACTTCTTATTAAGAATTTCAATGGCTCTTATAATTCGAACTTGATAATAAAAAATTGGGTATCACGCATCTTTAAGGAAAAAGACTTCTTATTATAGATTTCTCTATTAACTATTGCAGTTTAAAACTCGAAAATTTTAACTAAAAATATAAGAAGATATCCTATCCGACTACGTAGACCTCTTAAAATCTTTTATATGGGTGTTTGGGGGGCGGGAGAGGGGGTGAGAGTGACATAATTGGATTGTAGCAGTAGGAAATTTCCTTAGTCTTAAATCAGCAATATTGAAGGTTTATGTCACCACCACTAAACCAATAATTTTTGTGGTATATATCAAATTTAATTAACAACAATTTCGTGTACTTCCTGGAGGACAGATGGCACGAGTTTCGAGGGACTCGGGTGTATTTCAGTGAAAAAAAGGATTAAAAGTTAGGTATTTAAAAAGTTTAATATTTGATTCAAGTCAATATTTGAGGTAAACGGGTAGATCGAAATCGAGATTTGAAAAAGTTCACGCCTAATTCGTTTAATTACAGTATGATAAAGATATAGTGTATCTCATAAAATACAAGTCTGATACAGTGATATACATGTGTATATTATATGTATGTAAAGTGTATGTCGTATGTGTGACATTTTGAGGGTGATGATTGTAAAGTATATTGAAGTGCGTTGGGTGTGATAATACAGCTCAAACAGAGCACAATTACAATGTATTGCACATCCGTGCAAATAGAGTCTATTTGGCGAAATTATATATGTTCTTACAACTAGGTTGAGCAAACAACTATAATGTATCTAACAAAATTGTATGTGTTGATATAATTAGGTTGAGCATTTCCTGAACAATCCTTTTATTTGGTAGGTAATATCGATGAAGCTACCGCGAAGGCTATGAACTTAGAAATGGAGAGCAATTTGAAGAAATGACAAATACTGTACATACAATGAAATTGTATGTGTTAATCTATCTAGATTTTGAATGAACAAATACAAACTCTGAAATAATAGTTACGGGTCATAATTAAGCAAATTATAACTGAAAATGATAATTATGTTTCAAACTATGGTTGGTTATAAAGTTTTCCTCAAAAATTTACTCTTACTATACAGTAGGGGTTGTTTGGTAACTGGTTTGAAGAGGAGTTATACAGATACTAAATTCTGCATAAGTAATACCACATTCGGTAGGTAGTTAGATAGTAAGTTATTTATGTATAAAATTAATACCGTATTTGATTTGCAATTTAGAAATCCACATAACTAATATATGTATAAATTATGACGGAATCTATGAATTATGTGTCTTATACAAGATGGAAGGTGGAATAACTTATACATGAATAACTAAATCCTGCATAAATAATTCCTATATAAATAATACATAGATTCCCTCATAACTAATTCATGTCGTACTAATACTCGCATATCTCTAACCAGCTACCAAATGGCCCCTAAGGATTTGAACAAATGCACAGGAGTTAGGTCGAAATATATCTACTGGAATTGTCAAATTAAGATTTTAATAGTTTATTTGTTTCAATGTATTTGTCTTATTTTTCTTTTTTGTCTGTTTTTAAAAAGAATGTATTTTTTCTTTTTTGACAATTTTTCAATTTTAACTTTCCACATGACATGTTTAAGAGTTAAAACTACGAGATTAAAAGACATTTCGGTACACTCAACACATTTTTAATTTAAAACCATAAAATTTAAAATCTTCTTTTTCATGTCAAATCATAATTAAATAAATTTTCAAAAAAAAGAAATTATCAAAATATTTATATAAATATTAGTTCTCATTAGATGTTCAGTATTCATATTAAAATCT
>JACEIK010000872.1:324589-351027 GCA_018107945.1 Datura stramonium
ATTTATATTTTTAGAAATATGACGCTTTTTGTAAGTCATATTTTTTATCTCTTGAAAAATATTATTTTATATTGAAAAATATCACGTTTAGTACTTTTTAATAGTTTAAACCATACTTTTAAAATAGTAATTATTCAAGCGTCAATCTTAAATATTACATATGTTATTTAATTTTGAAGAAAATTCCCTTATCATTGCTCTAATATCACTTACAAGAAAAAAACAATAAAACCTCGAATATGATCGTTAGGTACACGAGATAAAATGAAATATCTATGAATATTAAATTTAAGATATAATTATATTGTATTTAATTGACGGTATAAACTATATTCCTAACTTAAATTTAGATATTCCACTTTATCTCATCAAACATGAAATTATTTTATTCAAGCTACCTGTTAAATAGAATAAATTAATCCAAAATCTCAAAATTATAATTTTAAAATAATTTAGCGATGAATTTTACGATTTAACCTTGAATACTACTCTGATAAAAAATTTTACAGATGGCAACCAAATTTTACTTCATAGAGCAACAGAAGAAAACTGTAGAGAAGGTACAAAAGGTAAGAATATTATATATCTCTTAAAATCATTAATTATTTTATAACATTCACATTTTTCTTATTATATATATCATTTTTTTAAAATTATTTTTTTATCTTTTTGTAACAAATAAATATTTTTTTTTTCCTGGACAGATGATAGAAGAAGAAGAAGTTCGAATGCTAAGAAAAGAAATGATACCAAGAGCTCAATTAATGCCATTTTTTGATAAGCCCTTTCTTCCACAAAGGTATGATAATTAATTAAACAAATTAAATCACTAAAAGGGTTAGTTCTCTATTTTATTTTATTTTTTAAAAAAAGCTTTCTTTCAACAAATTAAAAATAAATTGATGAATTTTGTAAATTCATAAGAATTTTTCTATTAGAAAAAAAAATGAAATTGATTGAGCCAAAGAACAAGTGTTTATTATATGACAATTAATAGATAGAGGTGGGTTCAGAATTTTTAGTTTATGAGTTTTGCGTCATAATCTTTTTTTTGTTTATTGGGTTTTTAATAAAATTATCTATAGATCTTAAATGAATTTCATAATACAACTATAATGTTTGAACCAAAGTTACTGATCTTATCAAATCCGTAACTATATTGATGGTTTCGCCCTTGAGGATAGTGATCAAAAAGATATCGTTGAACAACAATCTAATTATTCATATCTAACTGTTTGTAATATTGCAATGACAGTTTCAGAATTTAAACTTAATGAATTGAAGATCATTTCGAGTTCTTTGAGAATATCAGTTCTTGGACTAACATCATTTATATTATTTTCTTGGATTCACACACAGAAAGCGAGTCTTATATGTCAAGAATAATGGGTCCAATTGAATCTATCTCTAACATTACAAGCCCACCTCTAACTACTAGTGGATTCAGTCTTGTTCAAGAATTGTCAATTAACATCCTTCGCTAGAAAATTACATTACGTAGATGTGTGTGTCTCTCTCTTTCTCTCTCTCTATATATATTGAATTCTCTTGGCTTATTTATATATTTACTTCTTTATATTTTGACACCCCTTAATAAAAAATTTGACTCTGAGTCTCTGACTAAGTATTCATATTCTTTTTACATCAGATCAACAAGGCCATTGACTATTCCAAAAGAACCAAGTTTCATGTTGAATGGCAAATGTTCTAGCTGCATGAACTTCTCTATTTTCAGCACAATGAAGCAAGTCAAGTGAATAATCATGAAGGCAAAATGAAGCTAGTTTCTTATTTTTCATCCGATGTTCGATATCTACGTTAGAATTTGAGTAAACATATGATAGTTTCATAATTGTCATTATTGTCTATTGTAGATATATGTTTTGTACAACTAGTTTTTTTTTTTTTTTGTTGACATCTTCATATTTTCATTGTTGAATAAAACTAAAAGGGTTTGTTTTGTGAAAATGAGAAATTTGTAAGTTTGGTTAGGTTATTGTAGATTCTAGCTTAGGGAGTTAGGATCTACTTAATTGGGGTGTATCTTAAATCTTTGCCTTTTGTTGTGAATAAAAGAAATGCAATCCATATATAATTTCCTTTACATAGAAAATGATCTTTCTATTTTTGTTTCAATTCAATTCATATATGTATTGACGCCTGATTAATTTGAATTTACAACGTGTAAGACTCATTAAAAAGGGAAGTGTTTATGGTCAGAATTTTTTTCATACCTAAAGCTTGAACCCGGGACCAGTGAAAAATAAAGGGATCCAAATTTCTACCTATTGATAAATTCAAGAACAACTTAGAGGACAAAAAAGACACTTAATCCGCCCCTTACCCTCCCCGTATCAAATTTACCCCGTCATAACCTTTGACTCGCATTCGCCCTGTCCCGTTGTCATTCGTGGTATCACAATCTCAATATCAGTTTTTGCATATATAAATTGGGCTTTGCTTAACAAGAAGCCCATCAATGTTTTTTTTTGTTCATGGGAAGCCCATTAAGTACTCTGTCCAAGAAATTTTCAATTGGATCTCTCAAAGCCCACTACTAACTTTATCAGTAGCTTGTACCCCTGGATCTCCGGTTCTTCTCTCCTCCTCTTCTCTGCCTCGTCAATTTTCCATTTTTCCTCGTCGATTCTCCGGTAAACAACCGGAAAAGGTAAGATAAATTCAATTTTTCCAGTTATTTATTGGTATTTGGAGCTTGAAATCATTAAAATCTTCTCGATTTGGGTTTTAATCGGAATCTAGGGTTTTGAATATTCGTGTAGACGTCGGTCTGAAGTTTAGCTCCTTTGTAGTGTTTCTAACTTGTAAATTGAAGTATTTTTTTGAAATAGTCTGTTGTGTAAAAGCAAGAGGGTTAGTTGTAAAATTTGCAGTAAGGAAGAAACTTGTTCCCCTTCGTTTAATTTGCGTAAAGTTAATTTGGCAGTCAAGTATAATTTGAATGGGTAATTTGAGCTTTAGTAAAGGAATATTTGGGGTAACATAGCTGAAAATGTTCATAGAAGATTTGTTTGTTTCTGTTTCCTGTTTTGATGCTCGTTTTTTTTTGTTTTTTTCCCTTTCTCGACCTAGTTGCGTTTTTGGTGTTAATTTTGTTTGTATAGTTTCTATGAGCTGGAGGGCGTATTTTTGGTAGGAGGTAGAAGTTGAGTTTGAAAGATTTTTTCTTTTCATCTATAAAGTTTGCATTGAAGACAAAATCTATTTTCATGTTCACTTTTTCATTCAAGTATCATTTGAATGTGTAATTTGAGTCCTTATTATTGAGGAAAAATAACTCAAAACATTGTTGGCTGTTTTTGGTTCAGTTTCATGTTTTGATGTTTGCTTTTTGTTTGGTTTTTGCGAGTTAGTTGTATTTTAGGTGGTATTTTCATTTATGTAGTTTCTATGAGCTATAGGGTATATTCTGGCCTGAGAAATTAGTGGTAAGAACAGGACCTGGATGTAAAGATTGTTTTCTCTGGACTGCTTGGACTGTTTTTTTTCTCTTGAGCCGTGGTCTATTGGGAACAACCATGTGTACAATCTACCCTCTTCAGGCCCCACTGTGGGGTTACACTGGATATGTTGTTGTAGTTGTTCTTGTTGTATTTTTGCATCTGAAATGACAGAGAAATGGTTTGATGAGGAATATGTGTTGTCTTCTTGTTTGTGATTTTTGTAGCCTTCTGTTGCCCCTTAATGGCATCAGAGATGGTTTGAAGAAGGGTCTTTAACGTTTATCAATGTAAATAAATGTTTTAATATAGAAAAAATCAAACGTGGAAGAAAACCATTGACAACAGTAAAAGGATTGGGTACTTAATTCCAGCACGATAGGAGTCTACTAGTGCAAGTTAGTTGAACATCATATGGATGAATCTATAGGTGGGTTAGGTGAACCTATGGCTATTACCCAATGGAAAGCTATAGGGTTAGTCTCTCTCCTTCCCTCTGAATGAAGAAGTAGTGGATCCATAACAGCAATAAAGTAATCATTTTGCTGATGTTTGTGGGGAGCACCGGTATACTTACATTACATCTGATGTTTGTCAAGAGTCTTTCTATTTGGTAAGAGACTCTTAGTTGCAGATTTGCAAGTGTCATTTTTAGAGGCCTTTTAGTTAACTCTATTTGCCTTGAAAGATAATTGTTTACTATTTAGATAAAATGGACCTAAATAGCTGAATAAATAAAGATGATTCATATAGCCGATCACAATTAAGTCGGATTGACACTTAGTTGATTGGTTGTATGAATGTGCCAAGCATTAATGATCATTTAGTTGGGATGGTTGTCTTAGCTAAAACTTGGTTATATTAGTGCACATTTTTTACATGTTTCAATTCACTCAATGCCGTTATGGCTATAATTTATTCACTTTTTCCTGTGACAGGTAATTCAGAATCTGGACCCCAATCTGTTCCAGTATCATTTTTTATTGTTGGCCACGCAAGGGGAGGAAAAGATAACACTCTGGTGTCTACATCACTAAGGACATGTCTGAAATTAAGACTTCTGGGAGACCTATTGACCAATTGTTGGAGAAGGTTCTCTGCATGAACATTCTGTCTTCTGATTACTTCAGAGACCTACTGCGCCTGAAAACTTATCATGAAGTGATTGATGAAATCTATAATCAAGTTGACCATGTGGAACCATGGATGACTGGCAACTGTCGTGGTCCTTCCACAGCCTTCTGCCTTCTCTACAAGTTCTTTACAATGAAACTTACTGTCAAGCAAATGCATGGCCTTTTAAAACATCCAGATTCTCCATACATTAGAGCTGTAAGTGGTGTTCCGTATCTTACACTTTATCTATTAGATTTGTTGATTACTTTGTGCTGAATTTTTTTTTGGGGTGATTTACTGGCTGTGATTCCCTAAGATTTTTTGTATAGATATTTAGGTGATGTTTGCTTTTATTTTCAGCTGATGTTCATGCCTGTTTAGTAGTAGGCTAGTAGTGCACATATTTTCCCCCTTTAAAAACCCTTGTTCCTTTCTAAGTTTTGATTGGAAAAACATTAGAACCATTAAAGAAAGTTGAGAGTTTTCGATGCTGTTGGTTGGCTTGGAAGTTGGTCCAATTTGTGGTGTTATCGTGTCAGAGGTGCTGCAATAGAGTCAAAATGATAAATGGAGTTGGATAGAATGAGAACCCTAACCCGCAGCTTTAACTGCCCCTAAATTTCTATTTGGAACTAAGGAGTGGAACTGTGGAAGCCATCCGTGGAGCGTGTCATGTGTTTCCAAATGCAGAAGGGAAAAGAATATATTACGTCTTCTTTTGCAATAATTGTTGGTAGACAATCAAAAGTTACATTTTATGTTAACAGAAAGTTTTTATAGAGAATTGACTCACTTCATCCTGGGTGATATTGAGGAATGAGACGTACCGAGTTTGTCTTTTCTTTACCAGCTAGGTTATGTCGTACTTTTCCCTCTCTCTATTCTTATCTGCCAAATGCTGCAGAAAGCTAACAAAATTGCCAGTTGTATTTGCTGGTGCTTAGATCTTAAGCAAACTGTAACTAACTCCTCCACTTCCTTGTCATCATCTTCACTGCTTTACCAAGTAATGAATCAGATGAGGCTTTTGGAATTCCATCTAATGCACAGCAGTTCCTTTCATGATCCATTGAAAGTAGCACATGTATGAATAGAGAATTCAGTCGCATTCCCAATTAAACCATGTCACTGCTTCCTGAAATTCATTGGCTTTTGTTTTCTTACATTGTTTTACTTACATTCTTGAGCCTCTTGCAATGGATTTAATGATTGTATTATTCTTTTGCAGATTGGGTTCCTTTATCTGAGATATCTTGGTGATTTTAAGACATTATGGGGTTGGTATGAGCCTTATCTCAAAGATGATGAGGTAAAAATGAAATGCTCTACCTGAACTAGATCATTCTATCGTGTTATTCTGGATTGAGATGATGCGTTGGAGCACTTTATTAGGATTCTGGTGTTTTGCATATAACGACATGTCTGTCATTTCTGATCATTTCCACTTTATAGATTTATTTGCAACTTTGACGGTTTTCATCAATTTCATGGAATATAGTGTTTGAAGGAGAGATGCGATCATTTTTTACTGTTCTCTTGTCTGGCCAATCTGCTCAAAATATTGCTTGTATAGTTAATGTCCTGCCCCTCTTGAAACGATAATGCTTATCCCCTCTGCTTTCGTTCTTTTTAAACTAGCTGATAAATCTGTTCCAAAACCAGATTTTCTTTGATCTTAATTGTCTACTTTGAATCACACCACTTAACTATTTCTACTGCAACACCTCATTTTGCAATAGCTTTAGTGGTAGAATTGTCTTTCTTCCTTTTTTTTCTATAGCCTGTTTGGCCAAGCTTCCAGAATCTGCTTATTTTGAAGAAAGTGCTATTGTCAGAAGTGATTTGCGGAAAAGTACTTTTAGAAAGTAGCAGGTTGTGTCTGGATAATCGATTTGAAAAGCACTTTTGCCAATATTATAGCTGTACTTTGTGCTTGGCCAATTTTCCAAAAGTGCTTTTGAGGAAAATCATTTTTTTAGCTTCTAAAAAACAGCTTCTGCTACTGCTCAAAAGTACTTATTTTTTCCCTAAAAGCTTGGCCAAATAGGCTGCATAGAACCATGCTGCTCTGAGCTCTGCTTCTGAGATGTTGATCTTGATTGTGTGCCGTAAGTATTACATGATCTGCACGTACTTTATGCTATGATTCTCACACCTTATGCCTTAGGATGCAAGGACCACTCTTGCTTGAAGGTGCATGGACATGATTTTTTTTGCAGGTGAACTGATTTTTATATTTGTATGGTGGTATACTTCTGATATTTTACCTTTTGCTCTTTATTTTTTTACAGTTACCGTCTTCTATTCCTTCTTTTTCTGTGAACCGGGGTTTTGGAGCAGTGGGAGCCTTTTCAGTAGTTTTAGCAGCATCTCAGAAAACAGAACCATTATGTCTTTAGTTTGTTCACCTACAAATGTTTATTCTTCATGGTCAGATTGATTTTTGGGGCTCATTCTGATTATTAACTATTTATGTCAGGAATTCTCTCCTGGATCCAGTGGCCGAATGACCACAATGGGCGTATATGTGCGTGACTTATTTCTCGGGCAGGTAAGGTGCACCTCTAAAACCGACCTTTTAGAGAATATTTTAGCACAGTGGTGCAATAGATATACACTCATGATGTTACTAATGGATGCTCATCTTCTATTTTGCCTCTATTTTGTTTGGTAACTTTGCAAAGTAGAACATCATGACTGTAGCTTAGTCAATAGGGAAGCAGTTCATCCAAAGGAGTTGGACACTAGATAATTCTTTGAACTCTTGATCTGGAATATGCGCGCTTTTAACTGTTGAATGAAAAGACAATTGTGTGGTTATGTGCTTATACTTGATAAAAGCATCTGAGTCTTGCTTTCATGTTATTGTTTCCTTAGTCTCGAATTGTGCAGTCTCCATCTTCCGATTATGATGATTATTGCATTTTGAACTGATGGGTGTAACTCATGCTTGGACTTACCCTTCATTGAAAGATCTATCATTTGTCACAGCATGTAGGAACTTGTATGGATATTTCACTAATGTTTAGATGAGTTCTGGTTCTTCACATTTATGCCATTCACTTATTAGGTCATTGAGTTGCTAGTAAGGGAGCCTCCACCGGATGGAGGCGGCAATAAATATAATTATGCTTTGGTGGATCGGGGTCTTCAATTTCCTTTCATATGCATCAATTACTACCTGAGACTTTTATTGGAGAATGCTATTATTGTATTTCACATCTGGTCCCATGATTCACTTGCTCATTTTTCTTTATTGCAGTATTATTTTGACACACTACTACCCCGCATTCCTGTTCCTGTTGTGCGGACAGCAGTTGCCAATCTCGAAAAAATGAATCTGCCAACCAAACCCTCTGGGTCGATCGGGGACTCTAGTCGCGGATCTGAGGAAACTTCTCGCCGGCCACCTTCCGTCAAAGCTTCCCTTTCAGTGTCCTTTGGTCAGCGTGCACCTCATCGTGCATCAACTAGAGATTCATCTCCCATCCGACGAACAATTGCACCACCACCCTATGATAAGGATGGTCCAAATGATTCAAGACGGTCCCCCAGCATGCGCAGGAGTCAAAGCCGTGATTTATCTGACCGAGAAAATTCTGAAAGGGACAGGGGTCGCGACAGAGAGAGGGACAAGGAAAGAACTAGGGACAGAGACCGTGATAGGGATAGGGATCGGTATCGGGACCAGGATAGAGAAAGGGAGAGGGGCAGGGATCGGGATAGAGATAGAAGGTATGATCATGAAAGAGATCGTGAAAGGGATAGAGACAGGAGGCATGATTATGACAGAGATCGGGGAAGGGATAGAGACAGGAGGTATGATTATGAACGAAGGTCAATAGAGAGAAGCAGAAGAGACCATGAGAGGAGCAGGAGCCGTAGTAGGAGTAGAAGCCACAGCCGAAGCTTGCAGCATGATGAAGGCACCAGTCTTGATCGACAGCGAACTCCACCTAGAGATGAAAGCAAGGAGAAGAAGGCTGTATCTAGCAATCTGGCCAAGCTTAAAGATCTCTATGGTGACTTTGGCAATCAAAAGAACGTAGGCGACGACAGGGCTCCAAATAGGGATACAAGTACCGAGGAGGTTATCAGACTCGGTGGTTCATGGAGGTAGTTGATCACATTTACATTTTGTAAGATTCGTTTGGATACTCTCTCACGTTCTCACCTGGCCTGAAGAGCACGTTGTTAGCTATCCTTTCGTCGAGGGGGAAATATGCAACTGATAGCTGCAGCAACGAGGACATTCTGTTGCGTGATTGTGCAATCGGGCAGAGCTGTGTGTAAACTGGATCTCTTTTACTATTTTAGACTTGTATTACGTTATTGGATGGATTTCAAATGTCTGTTTGTTGTTCAAACATCATTACTGTGTTAGATGGAGCTGACTTCAACTACTTAAAAGCTAATGACAAACTTATAAGACTCATCATTGTAGGATTTGTACTCTTCTAGCTTGATGTCTTTGCAACTCATAGATTGATCGACAAGTATTTAATGGAAGTGGTAAGTTGCTCATGTCAAAGAAATGGAAAATTAAGCCCTGAAATCTCTGTAGCTTGTATTTTTGAAAAGATATGGGATTTTATGTGTAAGTGAATTTCATCCGGCTCCAATGCGGATATCTTTTTAAAATATAATTATATTAAAAGTAAGCGAATTTAAGTGGATTTTAATACGGATACCAAACGCACTAAAAAAAATTAGTGATTTATGGTAAAGAGTGAAGGACGAAAGATACTAGTCAGACATTAGAACCCTACAAAGTCGGACATTAGAACCCTTGCTGCCGGTAAACTGCAACAATGGACAAACAACAGAGGGCCGGCGAAAGGGAAAAAGACGACGGCGATGGCGGCGGCGGATTACTTTGCCGGTTAGCGCATCTCGTCTTGCCATACTTAGAGCCTACCGATCTAGCCTCCGTCTCAGCAACCTGTAAGGTATTACATGTAGTTTCCAAGGCTATTACTTCCAGAAGAATTTCCGATGCTTCTAGACACTTGGAGAATCACCCCATTCCTTTCTTCAACTCCGTCGATTCCGAGCTCTACGCCAATTTCATCTACACCCCTGTTCAAACCCTACCCAGTTCCCCATCCATCGCTAATCTATGCTGGGGAGGAGATATCAGTGGTCGATCGGATCGGGTTAGGCCGGACCCGTTTCTAGTCCGGGTGGAGGGTGCTCACGGGTGCGATTGTGGGAGTTGCGACTCGGACTCCGGTTCTAACTGCCCATGTATGGATTTTTCTGGGTTGCCGACCCGAGAATGCGGGCCAAGTTGCCGGTGCGGATCGGAGTGCGGGAACAGGTTAACTCAGAAAGGACTTTCAGCGAAGGTGAAGGTTGTTAAGGATCGGAGAAAAGGGTGGAGCTTGTGTGCCGCTGAACTCATTCCTAAAGGGAAATTCATCTGCGAGTATACCGGAGAACTTTTGTCCACTGAGGAAGCAAGAAAGCGGCAGAAGCTATATGACGAAATTCAAAAGAGTAGTAAAAGACACTTTTCACCGGCACTGCTGGTTGTGAAGGAGCACCTTCCATCTGGAAACGTGTGTATGAGAATCAACATTGATGCTACCAGAATTGGCAATATTGCCCGGTTTATTAACCATTCCTGTGATGGTGGTAATCTTTGTACATTGATAGTGAGAAGTTCTGGAGCTCTGCTACCCAGAGTTTGCTTCTTCTCTTCCAGGGTCATTCTGGAAAATGAAGAGCTTGCTTTCAGTTATGGAGACACTGCAGTTAACTCTACAGGCTCTCAATGCTTTTGCAATAGTGCTTCTTGTCGTGGGATCCTTCCAGCAGAACACACTTGATCATGCTGCTGAATAATCCGTCCATTTGTGAATTCGCTACAAGGAAACATCCTCTCTATATCCTTCCCGGACCTCATTTTATGATTACGGTGGGTATTGTGGTCGTGGTGTTTGTGAACTCACTGCTACTTCAACTGTAGTGGATAAACTCGAAGATGATAAATTAGGGACCTTGTATGGTAACTATTGGAGATATACGGAGGTGTGTGAGGTTGGTTATGGATGATTTCAGGAAAAGTATATGGAAGAGATATTGGTAAGGGATGATTAGAAATGACATGACACGAAACAGTTTCAACTTACTAAGGACAGATCTTAGACAGGAGATTGTGAAGGAAACGGACTAGGGTAAAAAATGGTGAGAGGTGATTAGACACGACACAACACAGTTTTAATTTTCTGAGGACAAATCTTAGATCTGAGATTGTGAAAGAAACGATTAGGTAAAAAAGTTTGTAAGAAGACAAACCTTAGATAGGAGATTGTGAAATAAACGGATTAGGATAGAGGGTTTGTAGGAAGGAGTGTTTAGTCTTGCTGTTCATCCATACTAGTAGAGTAGTAGTCGTGTTACTCTTGTAGTTTTTTTGTCCACTATCTATTTTTAATTGTAGCAGTATTATTTTGTTTCTAGTTTTTATTACAATTTTGCGTACACTCTATTTTGCTCAGATATCATTTAATGAAATTACACCGAGTAGTTCTTGTATGGTAACTACTGGATTGAACTCCCACCACTGTAATAGATAGTGTGTTTATTAATATGATATGAAGAGTATACCTTTTAACCAAATTGGACATTGCTCAATCAGAGAATAACTCATTTTTGATACAATCTTCTGAAACTTGGGACCAGTACAATTTATAGCTCAAAGTTTGCACAAATGCAGTAAAAGGAATACTAGACAGACTAGGATAAAATTGTGTTTGGAAGGATTAGAGTATGTAACAGAAACTCTAAAATCTAATTACTCGATATAAAATGCTGAGCTGTAAATGAAGAATGGCAAAAAGTTCTCAAAGTTCCGGTGTAACATAATACATGCTTAATCATCTCAAGAGATCCTAAGATCCTACATGGTCTTCTTGGATACCCCCACATTTGCCCTACCAGATCTGTAGTGAGACAGAAGACCGTCGTCCCACTGGCTTTCCTACTCGCACTTGATTGACCGGTATATATGACGGACAAAAAATAGGGCTGCACGGAAACCAACAGTCCCGAGCATGAGGAAGAAACCGTAGCAGATGCAAGCCATGTATCCAAAGAAGAATGAGGTTTGCATGAAGCCGGACATATCAGAACGGGCATAATAGTAATACAAGCAGTAGCCGTAGATGAACAACCCAGTCGATCCACCACAAAGGAAAGCCCTATTAATATCATAACACATTTATGAGTTAGGAATGCATCGTGATGTGGTATATGAATATCACATTAACATATTGCAAAGTTTTTCTTGAATTTCTTTCTTTGCTTACAGAGATGGAAGTACCAAATTGCTTAAATGCAGATAGATTATTCATAAGAAAGATCAAGGAATAGTCACACGAATAAATGACAGACGTACCTCCACCACCATTCATGATCTTCAGCAGCGAGTTGAAAGTATGTCAAGGCCACGGTTATAAAAGCAGTGACAATAATAAGAATAATGAACACTATAAATAAGATGCTGTATATCGTGTAAATCCTGTGACCCCAAACACTCGCAAAGATATAGTAAAGTTCGATATATATGGCGCTGAAAGGCAAAAACCCAGCCATTGCCATCTGAGGTAGTGTTCCACGGTACCAAGGTAACGGTGGGATCTCTCTTGGGTATTTGGTGGTTCGACAAGGAGCTTGGAACTCAGCCCTGCTGTTCTTTCCAGCTATCCCTCCCAATACAAGCAAAGGTGATGTTACTAGGGCCCATATTAGAAAGATGACCACAATGGTTCCAAAAGGCAGTGCAGCAGTGGCACTGTATGCAATTGCCACGCTATTAAGGAAACAGAACGTGAGAAACAGGGGTCCACAAAACAAGCCTCCAGTCAATATCAAATTCCTGACCTGCAGGAAAGAAGGGAAATCTAATGATTAAATGTGCTGTGCGCTTCCAATTTCAAATTTTTGTTTCATTAGCTAAGGCAACAATGAACTAAACAAACACAGAGACAGTTATTTTATGGCATAGACAAATCATAAAAGAAGGAAGCATGTAATATATCTTGGCCTTGACCAAGTTGTAACCCGTAAAAGATGGAATGAAGATAAACTGCTTCTCTAAATAACAACTCAGCTTCCTTAATGTTCTGTCCAGAAGGAATAAGTAACAAATCATCTATCATACAAAACATCACACCTAAATCAAGGAAAAAGAACAAAACTCTAAGTCCAGCTTGTTTTCCTTGCTTGAATAGGATTCTTGAGTAATCCAGTTCTGCTTTTTTCCTATGATTAGCAAAAGAGTAATGGAATAGCAGATGAATCGTCTAAACCCTTATTATAGAGGGTCAAAGTATGCCATTAGAGTATGTGCCTTCAGCAAACAAATGACTTGACTTGCTATTTACAAACCTTCAATTTTTCAGTGTCTTAAGAAAAGGAATATTCCACCAGAGCAACAAAGTATGATTGGAAAAAAACAATCAAATCTTTTACCCTTGTTTTGGGATGATAGCAAGCAAATATTCAGCATTAGCGATTTAAAGTTAGTACAGAAGATAAAATTCTCAAACTACATTCAAATGGTAAAGCAATATAATAGAGACAAGAAAACAAACCCAGTTTGTCCCTTCCAGTTGGCAATAGAAAGAGGCAGCAGTATAGCCTGCAATTCCAGATGTGAGAGCATATATGACGACCAGTGCCGTGAATAAAGCTCCGCGGTTGTATGGATAGAAAACACCAACGAGTGAGAGAAGGAAAATAAAGATGGTCCTAGGAATTGAAAGGAAAAGAGTGTTATCAAAGGCATGCTTGAGACAACAAATTTCCAAATTACCAAGTCGGAAGCTGTCAGATTAAATACACATTGAACGGACCTTTTGAATATTCTACTGATAACTTCATCTTTTAGAGTAAACCATTCATAAAATACTTACAGTGTAAATAGCTGTGTGCCACTACCAAGTGCTGCAGCCATCAAGGATTTGTGGCTTGGGTACCTAAAAACATCTCCATGGATGTATTTCCACCCAGTTTCTTCTTGGTCATCAGCTGTCTCCTCATCATGTGCATACCTTTAAAAGAAAATATGAACAATATTTGAGCCAAAGACTAAGATAACTTTGTCCCAAAAGACCAACAAAAGTATATACAAAACAAATTAACTAAATTACTACATACTTGACAAAGTCATTCTTAAGGACCCGCATAAGAATTGTGGCAAGAAAACCAGTTAAGAGAAGAACTGTCACACAGGAATTGATAATTGAGAACCAATGGATTTCCAAGTGATGCGGCAACGATGAAGACTGTGAGTACTTCTCCATCCTCTTATCGAAATGCGTTTTTGTCTCTTTCCATTTTACAGAGTACATGAAGTCAACATCAACCTCTTTATCCTCTGTGATATCTACGAGGGCATTAGGATCAGTTCGTGCATTGATCTCAATCACACGATCATTGTTGTAAAAGATCTCAAAATGGAGATGTTTAAACAGGTAATATTTGTACTCGCTGGGGTCAGCTTTTCCTTCCTTGTCAACTTTTCCTAAGAAACCCCAAATGGGCAAATCATCATAATACATTTGGAAGTAGTAGTCTTTAGCAACAGCGCTGCGGAATTGAGAAACTTCTTCCTTGGACAACTTCTTCTTGCAAACTATTTCCGAGTCCTTGTCGTACAAAAAGTCAAGCTTGTAAGGGGCACTCACCAATCGGTCACCATTCAAGACCTCACCAAGAGCTTCCTTTTTCTCTTTCACATGATCTGCAAGAACATCCCTCAGTAAATTGAAACTTAAAGTCTACGGGTTAGCTTAAGAAAGGAAACTTACGAACAATAGTTACATACCTGGAGCACAAAAAGGAAGATCAAAGAAGCGGTATGTTTCACTGGAAGGATAATCCAAAACATAACAAGCCATCAGTTATTACCCAGATAATTTATAAAATAAATAAAAAAATAGAACAGAGACATGTTCATATATGATATATGCAGAGCCATAGGCAACTATTTGTTTCCAAAGAATTTGAACTCAAAGGGAATATGAACATCAAAACTTGTGGAAAAAAATGACATGGCACTTAAAAGTTTCCTTACTGTTACGACCACTACCACCCATTTGTTACAGGACAACAGAAGTAGCGACTGTTTAGGGGATTCAGTATCAACTACTTATGCAAATTATTTGGTGGAGAAAGTTACTATGGGTATATTGCTCTACATTTCATAATCTTTCCTTTTCCTTTTTTTTTCTTTTGGGAGAAGGTAACAAATTCTTTTCCTGTTTTGATAAGTACACCATCTACAATTTAAATCAAGTTTGGCTTTTGTTCCTTTAGTTAAATTTGTAGTAACACGCCAAGGATGGAAATGGAACTGGCTCTTTTATATATTAATTTCCACACAATATTGCTCCTCCATAGCATAAATATCCTCATGAGAGATTTTATAAGTCCTATGATAACTTATATAATTAACTCCTATTTATATATGTGTGTGTGTAGTCACTAGGCATACACATTCGTATGCATCAACATGTACAATCAAATACTAATAACCAGAGCTTGCTACACACAATTTTACCATCTAAGCCTCAACATTTGCGCATTAAATTTGCATCAACTAGTTTATTTACGGGGCTGAAGGTGAGTATGGCATTTATAAGCGTAACAACTAACAAGTGCTATGCCTTGCAAATCGGAAAATAAATGCAATCAGCCTTGTCAGAGGTTGCAGCCTTCCAGTGAGCTGCAATCCAAGTTTCAGTTGAAAAGTTCAATCATTCAACTGACTAGAGTTCAATCTCAAATCAGCTAGGGTCAGCTATAAAAATCCTCAATATCCATTCGCTCGATTAAGGTCCATTTCTTTTGAATAGTTAACAGTTTGTCATTCAAGGAAAATGAGTAGTTCTAAAACTAGAGCTTCTCTATATCTCACCCTTATTTTGTTTTGATGAAGTCTAAATCTCACCCATATTCCATCATGAACATACAAAGCTCTAATTAGACTGAAGGAACTCCCGAGAAAGACTTAACTTAAACATATCAAAACCAACAAATTCTTAGTCCTGGCACCAAATGGAATCATAGCAATAAGAGATCTAAAACTCACCAAATCTCAGCTTTTTCTACATTGTACAAAAAGTAGGTCAGCTCAGATGCAGGCATCAGGTAGTTCGGCAGAAATCTCTACCAACACTTTTTTGCCATTAAAAATCTTTCATTTTTATAACCACCGACAGCCTTCTGACCAGAATAAAAGCAAAAACACCACATTTCAACGAGAAAGCACATAGCTTCTAGCTTGATCATGCCAGATAGAATACAGTGTTAACTCAGCTTCACACATTGTAAATGATCACAATCCCTAAATCTCACACTTATTCCATCATGAACATACAAATCTCTAATTAGACTAAAAGAACTCCCATAAAAAAATTTAAATTTAAGCTCATCAACACCAACTAATTCTTAGTCCCAACACAAAAATAGAGTCACATCAATAAAGATCTCAATTTCACCAAATCTTAGCTCTTTCTACATTGAACAATAAGTAGGTCAGCTCAGACACCGGTATCAACTTAGTTCAACAGAAATCTCACATTTTTATAACCACCGACAACTTTCTGAGCACAATCAAAACTAACACCACCTCATTTCAACGATCACATAGCTTCTAGCTTGATCATGCGAGAGAGAACACATTGTTAACTCAGCTCCACACATCCATAAATGTTCACAGTCCCTAAATCTCACCCTTATTCCATCATGAACATACACAAAGCTCGAACAAGACTAAAAGAACTCCCGGCAAAACACTTCATCTAAGCCTTTCTACAGAAAAATGGAGTCACATCAATAAAGATCTCAATTTCACCAAATCTTAGCTCTTTCTACATTGTACGAAAAGTAGACCAGGTCAGACACCGGCATCAACGAAGTTCAGCAAAAAAAAAATGTTTCATTTTTATAACCACCGACAACTTTCTAAGCAGAATAAAATCAACACTACCACATTTCAACGAGAAAATCACATAGCTTCTAGCTTGATCATCATGCGAGAGAAAACACAATGTTAATTCAGCTTCACACAATAAAAGATCTACTGGCAAATAAATTGATTAATTAATTAATTACCTGGGATTATGGAAAGGACCGACCTTGTTAGCATAAAGAGGAACCGGATCTCCTGCCTTGTACTTGTGATCTGAACCGTCCGATCTCGCCGGCGATGCACAACATACAATGAGCAAAACGACGACGTACCACGCCATCGTCGTCTTCTTCTTCTCCATTTCCTTCACGAACTTTGTGGATTGTGGATATATAATACAATTCGGTTGGTGTTGGGGGGCGGGGGAGGGAAAGAGAGGAGGAGGGCAGGAGTGAGCACAGATCTCGATCTCCCTGAAATGAAATGTTGAAATAGATATGGAGGAGAGGGATCTTATTTACTAGACTTATTTACTAGAGTACAGTATATTAGAAGGGATGGGTCTTCCTCACGCGCTTCTACAGAGAGTGAAGCTCAAACAACGTCGACTTGTGAACGGACGTTAGGAAGGAAGAACGGTGACTCGTCAACTTAAGATTATTTATTTCTCTATATTTATTATTATTTTTATTTATTTTGTTTATTTTTATTTATTTTTTCCGATATGAACCAGAGGTCTTTTAGGAGAAAAATAGAAATGAAGAGGGAAATTATCAGAATGGAATTTGGAATCTAATTATCATTAACAAAATAAAAGTTCTAGTAATCAACTAGCTTTTGGATTTAATTAATGGAGAAATTTCTAAAAAGGAATGCTTCTCACACTAGCGGTTCAATCTTTAAGGATGCAGTTGATACGAGGGATAAGAGTGAACTAATTTCTGAATTAATTTTGAGATGAGTTTATTTCATATTTATCGGCAGATTATAATTAATCAAAAAGTGTGCTAGTCGCTATCCAAACCTTCAATGAAAGCGCTGCTGGCTTGGAGAAAGTGTGTTATTCTAAAGACAACCGGAGATTCAATGTGCTAGATATTGTATGGAACAAAGCAACCTTCTGTAAACTAGTATAGAACTTATGCAAAAAAGAGGATAGGTTATGGATTAAATGGGTGCACTGCTACTATGGTAAGCAAGGCCCAGTGTGGAATATGCAGTGCCAACAGGCCTCATGGATGATACAAAAAATCATCAAAGCTAATAAGTATCTGGTAGAAGTAGGCATCACAGAGCAGAATCTTATACAGATGAGGAAGTTCTCCGCCAAACTGTTATATCCCGTAAATTCTTGACATGTAGATGGCCTATCCGCATGTTGGTTAAGAGTTTTAGAATGCCATACGTGCGAGAAAAGGGCCCGGGGAGAGACCGGACAAGCGCCAATTCGGCGCGTCGCAAGGCAAATGCGACTTATAAATCGCATTCGACGAATGCGACTTAAAGGTCCCAAGAATAAAAGGGCCTCCCACTTCGGTTTTTAACTTCATATCACCATTTTATTCGAGCTTTGTGAAGTGCGGAGGATCTATTGAAATTTCCTTCGTTTATTTATTAAAAAGCCTTGATCAAGCTGGCAGTGTCTTGGGTAGTGGAGTATTAAGTTAGAAGGAACATTCTGCGGAATTAGTTTTTCATGGTGACGTAGTGCTCGTCCTACCGAGCTAAGTTAAGAGGAATTGCTCAAATTAATATCAATATACTCCTAGCCCTAGTAAGCATTTCTCCCCTTCTAGACTTCGAGAAATAGCGAGTTTTCGATCGTATTTCGATAAGTCAAAAGTTTTGGGTTATATATATATTAAAGTGATATTTTCTTTACACAGAATATTAATGTATTTAGTCCTAATTAATATATATATGGATGCGGTTAGGAGAAATATAGCGAAATGCGTGGAGCTCACGCTGAGTTAGTTGGAAAATCGAAGCTGAAAGGTGTAAAGTTTGTTCCAGCCCGGCAAGTTAGTAATCGATTATAGCAAATAGCGTGAACTATAGAAGAAAGAGAATTCAAAAGTCGAGAATTGAGTCAGTATGAATCCAACAAGCATGTTTTTCATAATATTATGTTATATTCGAATAAAAGTTAGTAGAGCAATATCGAATGATCGAATAATATTTCGAGATACGGTATAACTCGATTATGAGAAATTAGTTTAATGCATAAAGAGAATCGGAATTGTATATCAAAGCATGGATAGTATTTTTGATTGAACATCTTTGCTATACGTGATTATTGTTTGTTGAGACATGTTTGTGCTATGAGGGCACCGCTTTAGAGCGTCCTCTCATACAGGTTAGTAATTGTGTCGACCCTGGCGAGGTAGGGGGTCAGCCCTCCCAGTGGTATGTAAATGCTAGAGAACCCCCGAAGATGGGATGGAAGCGTGCCATGCCAGGCGTCGGCGTAAGCGTTACAGTACGGAGTACGAGTTGAGTACGAGAATTTTGAGACTCGGACACGATTATATATATTAGAGGTCATAGTCATTTGGAGACCCGAGGGGCAGTAGAGGTGCTCGTAGTTAGTAAGTGAGTGGGTGATTTACTTTTGGATGGTTCCCAGCTTTTGGTGAGAATTATACCTTTGTGTGTTGGTTGGCATAACCAAACATGGGGTTGGTATAGGTCACTTTGTATGTTATATATGTATATACGTATTTATTTATTATTTACAGTAGATAGCGGTCGCCACGTCGGGTATGCTTCTACCTTACCCTGGGAAATACAGATAAACTTATTTCAAATCCGCCGGAAGCGAATAGTTTGAGATACTTTACGCTGTTAATTTCTAGTATTGTTGTTTATATTCCGGTGTATTCGATTTGCTTTACATACTCGGTACGGTGAATGCTTGACTCCGTTTAAATGGCTTGCATTACTTACTGAGTACCTATAAGACGAGCCGACCCTCGTGATTCCAACTAGCTTAGAGTCATCGGCTCATGTCATCGGAGCTTGAAGTATTGAGAGGTCTATTTCGCTTTCTTTGTTGTGATACGGGTGAGGCGGGGCCTTTATGCAAACCTCTTATGAGTATTCTTAGAGGCTTATAATTGTATATATTTTCTATGATTGGTGTGCCGATTGATGTGAGGCCGTGCGTATGTTTAGTTGTTCATATTGGCCAGTGAGCCCCTTATTGAGTTGGTAGTGTTGACCTTGTCGGTCACGTAGTTGTTTAGCATCTGTTATATTGATTGAGGCCTTCCGTCGGCATGGTGGCCTTGTCGGCCGCATAGGTTCCATATTATATTAATGATTACGGTTAATTGTTGTTGTTGTACAAATGGCTATAGGCCTAGGCGGCCGGGTGCATGTTCTGACCGCTATATATAACCGTTGATTAGTGAATCGAGTTAGAGTCGGCGGACACCGGAAATGTTTAGGCTCGATAGTCTAAGGTTCCCGAGTCCTAGTATGGCACGGTGCCCAGTCATACTAAGTCGGGCGTGACACAAATAACTCTATATATTATTTAGAGGGGATATTCCTAAGGTACCTTGGAGGAAGCTCACTTGCAATAACTATGGTGCTCCCAAATGGGGGTTCATCATGAATATCGTTGTACATGGACAGCTCGGTACTGGAGATAGAAGATATGCTAACTGATGCTTAGGATCAGACTAGTGAAATTGGGTTGGTGAATTGGTTGTAAATCTTTTCCCTTTGTAATAAATCTGGATAGTTACCAAAAAAAAAAATCGAGATAACTTATCTCGGAATTAATTATTTCAAAATTATAGTATGATAAGATAACAATCACGTGATAAGTAATCTCGAAATAACTTATTTCTAACCAAAGCGATGCGTAAAAAGCCTTGGAATTAATTTTCATTAGAAAAAGATAAAAAAATTCTTATTTGAAATATTATTGCATAAACAAGTATAAAATTAAAAGAAAAAATTAAAAAAACAAAAAAAACATGTAATTTAATTGAAATTTAAATTAAAAATATTTTTTCTATCACTTTTTATTTCAATCATAATTTAATTTCCAATTTCATATAACTGACTATCTCAAATGTTTTTTTTGTTTTTTTAATTTTTAAATTTAACTTAATTTAATTTAACCTAGGCGCTAAATTAAAATAAATAATTACCGATATAAAGAAAATAATTATTAAAATGTCATATTAAAATAAATTCTGCACTAGCAGAAGAAGTAATCATTCCATCTACTTCTTCTTTTTTTTCATTTTGGTATCATTATTCGATATTTGATATATATTTAAATGGATAAATTTAGTTTTCACCATGTAAATTCAATTAATCTAGATTTGATGTGTAAGATTATTAAAAGAGAGTGTCTCCGGTAAAAAAACTTTTTAATTGCAAGTCTTGAATCACGAAATCTATTATTAAGGATGAATTTCAACATGCATTACATCATTGCATCTATTTTCTTTTTATATTTGGTATAACCATTGGTATTTGATATTCATTGACCTAATTAATTCAATTTCATGCTAAGTAGGATCCGAATTATTTAAAATTATATCATGTAAAGTATTAAAAGAAAGTGCTCCCCGTAAGAATATTAATATTCTTATTCGCGGTAATTTTAAATTCGAAATCTCTAATTAATATTAGACAAATCTCATTCTATTAATCCATTAGGTCATTCTTGCATTGTTGATAGTAGTTTTGATCAATAAAACTGTTGAAATTGGTCCAAACTTTTAGGTTTTCCCGAGGTTTGGTAGCAATATAATTATGGTCCTTTGCTAGTGAATTGATTTGCCAACTTCTCTATGATTTTCATTTGAAATTTAATTCACAAACCTATCAAGATCCTCCAAACCCCCCTCCCCCCTCCCCCCCTTTTAATTTTTTTTTTTTTAATTGTCTTTTCTTTTGAAGTAACACATTATGTTTGTTTCATTATCTCAACATTAAGATCAACAAATAGAAGAAATTTTCATCTTGTTTGTAATGTATGTGACTTTAATTTTCATTTGTTTAAAATTTGAAAAAGAAAAGTATTTGAATTAAAGTTGAAAAAAACTATTTGAAGATATTGAAGTTTAGCTTTTCCCAGTTAACTCGTATCGAGAAGTTTCATTTTAAAGAATAATTTTCTTTTTATCAAAGGCGATTGAATTTTCAAGGTCGAACTTGTTATCTTATGAGTCGTTCCACATTGGTTTTGAGGATGTATAATTTTATTTTTTAATGATTTTAGATAACCCTTACATCATAAACCAACTTTAAGGTTGAGTTACATTCCAAGATCCTTTTCTTTTTCATTGAATCCAATCCCACGAAATAATTTGACCTACGGAAGATTGAGATATCAAAGTGCAGTACTAAAGCAAGAAAGAATAAATTTGCCGCCCATAACATAAAGAAACTCATTACTCGTTTTCGTATTGGATTGGGATGGGATTATCCATACAGGAATTCCCTTCTTCTTTCACTACTACTTTCAAGGCTTAGTTCGTAGTTGAAGGAAGGTCTCGTATCCAGAGATCTAGTGAAGAATAATCTTGATGAGTGAAAATTGCACCCATCCCCATCTCCTCTTATCGAATAGGAGAGAGAGGCGTAAAAAGCGATGGGTTGGAGTTAGACTTCTAGATGTAGATAAGGCAAATGAGGCGACTTTCGTAACGAGAGACGACAAAGACAAAGAGATATACTCATTCGGATTCTTGATTTACCTAAATCGAAATTGTTCACACTTCAATTTTGAGATAAAATATGCTCATTAATTAAATTCTTGATTTACTCGATATCGATTCCTATATTATATTATTCACACTTCAATTGACAAATGTAGACACATGAGTGGTATCACTATTTGTTTTCCTATCTTATTTGAGACATGGGACAAGATCCAATAATTGTATTAATCAATGTACCAAGTAGGGATGAAAAACAAAAAAATGAAATTGCATATGAGATAATATATATACGATTAAATCTCTCTATAATAATATTATTTATTTTAATAATTTCTTATTATTATTATAAATAATAATTATTATTGAAAAATCTGATCAAACTTTTGAAGAGGTGTTGGTGGCATATGAACACAGTTAGCTGTGACTAAATAAATAAGAAAAATCTAACCTTCAACATTACTTCTAAGTTACTTTTGTTGCCAATATGCACTGTGGTTTAGTGAAAATTAGGCAAAGGTCCAAACATGAATTATTTTAAATTAATTTAAAATTTTTAATCAGAAAAGAAAAATTATGACTATAAAAATTTTCGTTCTCTTAGACATATAATTCTAAAAAATTCAATGCTCAAGCGATATCTACGAGTAAGTAGAAGGAGAACTAGAAGAATTAAAGAAATATCTACATTTATTTCATTCATTAAATCTATTCGAAGACTTAAATAAATAGATAAACGTTAAAACAATGGAATCAATCACTTAAGAAAAAGGAACATGTTGAGATAATGAAAGTGTAAATAAATTTCAATTAATAAGAGTTAATTAAGTAGATAGGGACCATCTTTTTTATCAAATCATGCTAAAATTACATGAGAATGTAAAAAAACTCAAAAATAAAAGATGAGGGAATCTATGTATTATATTATGCATTTGTTAATTTATAGTTTTAAAAATATTTTTAATTTTTTCTTTTTTAATAAATATCTTGAGAAAAAATTATTCAATAGGTTTTTATTTGTTTATTAAATATTTATTCTATTAAGATATTCATAGTTTTTAAAATAAATTAAAAAAAATATTTAATTTTATCTTAAACTTTAAATTGATAAATAATTTAAGTCAAATATTTTTAAAACTTGATAAATAAATTGAGAGTCACAGGTGTTTCAAATTTATAATGCTTAAATTAATTTAAATAATGACTTAAAAGAGCTTCTTTATCAACGCTAATCTAGAGGTATATGTGTGTCTATTCTTCAATATATAAAGTTCAACATAATTAAATTAAAATTTTCATGTCTTAGTCCCATATATTATTATTATTATAATTTAGAAGGGACACCAATGAAATTTTGTGAAGATAAACTTATAGCTCAATTTTAGCTAAATTCTTTACTAATTTATTTTATTTTAAATCACAAACAATTTAAGAAACAACATAAAAAAAATAAAAAAAATAAAAAATTTAATTATAAATTTTAATTTCTTAAATTTTGAAATTAAGGATTTAAGATTTCAATTCCTAACTTTTAATACATACATATATAATTTATCGTTTTTTTTTTTTTGTAAGTTTAAATTAAAAATGTTTAACAAAATAAAAAGTTTTAAATTAAAATTAAAAATATTTTTAATTTTTTATTGGTTTTTTTATATTTTTTCTTTTTTTCATTATATATATATATATATATATATATATATATATATATATTATGACCCCCTTAATTATTATTTTTGTGAATATAAATGAAGGAACATGAGAATTTTTGCATTTCTATTTAGTAGTGATCCTGTCTCCAGAACCTTACTCATATATAAAGACAAGAATTAGTTTCTAAATATGATGTATAATTAGTATCAATTCTTATCCACGTGGCAGAATAAGAAAAAAAATTATCAGAGATCGAGTTAGGATTTAATTTACTTTTAATATTTAAAATATTGCATTTTTGGATTGGTGAATATTGTATGTTCTCTATAAAAACATTTCATAAAACATTTATAATAAATATAAAAAAATTAAAAAAATTAAAAATATTTTTAATATTAATATATTATTAAAAAAAGATAATGTTCAAGTATTGAAATTTAATTAATGTGAAATTTAATACGTAGGGTTATTTTTAAAAATAATGGTCTCAATATAATTTTTTATACCTAAAATCTAAACTCAAAACTTTCTATTGAAAATAAAGGAATCGATCTCAATGTCCCTTTATATTAATAAAATAGACACATATATTACATTCTTAGAAGAGAACCAGAAAACGGCATATAATATGATAATCGAAATAAAAATAACAAGTAATAATAAAATAAAAAAAATAAAATAATATATTATAAGTAATAATAATAATATGTACTGATAAAAAAATTAAACAACACTCGACTACCTACTAATTTTTTCTCTAATCCTCAATTTTCATACACTTCTATCTAATATTATATACCGATATTAATTTACTATGTTAATAATTTTTATCCATATTAATGATAAATTTAAATAATTTTAATTCTTGCAATATTTCACAGGGAGAATAACATTTAAATCGTATATAGGCAGGATCGGAATAACTTTATATCATCAAAAAGACACCTGTCTTCATGTATAATCTCAAATACTACATTTTTATCAGTGCAAAGAAAATTTTATTGGAAACATTCTTATCATAACGAGTCTTGCATTGCGTTATTTAAATTAATTAAATTTTAATATAAATATAAATATCAAATAACAAATATATTATTTATAAAAAAATTATTAAAGATAAAAAGATAAAAATATAAAATTCAAAAAAACATTAATATTATTAAAGAAAAAATTGGAAAAATTAAAAATATTCAAAATAGAATTTTTTATAATATATAAAAAATTAATTAAAATTTAGAATGTTTGAAAATGAACAAAGACAAGTTTGCTCTTTTAGAAAGTAAAGTTGTCCAGCTTCTAGGTCCTTCAAGTTCTTCTTCATAATCCAAAACCAGAGATATTTTCTTTTATTATATATATATATATACATAAAACCCTAACAAGCAAAATATACATAAAACTCCAAAAGAAGAGAGGGAAAAGAAGAAGAATGAGAAAAGCACGCAGAATAGGAATTGGAATGGATTATTCAACAAGCAGCAAAATAGGTCTAAAATGGGCAATTGAAATTTAGTTGAAAGAAGGTGATACAATTATTATCATCCATGTTGTTTCTTCAAGACTTGATCCAACTAACAAGCAACTCTTTATGCTGAAGACACTGGATCACGTATGTCCTATCTTTTTTTCTTTTTTTCTTTCTTTATTAATTTATGAGTCGATGATCTGTCGGAAATAGTTATTGAGTACACTCGGACTCCTGCATGAAAGTGGGATTACTTGTTATTGTTCACTGCAATTAATTAATTCTTGAGTTGAGTGTATCGGAAATCTTTTCTATTTTTGTGAGATAAGAATAAGATTAGATAGATATTATCCTCTTTAAACTTCGTCCGTGCAATTATATTGAATATGTTATTATTATTATTTATTATATTTAATTAATTTTTACCTCGATGTTATATCGAAGCAATCCTAAATCGGCTTGCGTACACATCACCCTATTCATAATTTCCTTATTCATAATTTACTTGTGAGATTACATTAGGTAATATGTTATTATTGTTATTTATTATAATTAATTAATTTATGAGAGAGGATATATCCGGAATAAGGCGCGTAGACATCATACTCTCACTTGTAGAAATTATTTATATTATTATTTTAATTTTAAACCGATAATATATCAAAAATAATATATTCTTATTGTTGTTTCATGGTAATTAATTAAACATATTTGTTGCTAATTTTTTTGGCTAATTTTTTTGATTTTGTTTTGCAGCTTTGATACCTTTCGATGAGTTCAAGGAGATTAATGTGTCTAAGTATTATGGATTAAATCCTGATAAAGAAGTTCTTGATATGCTTGACCCTGTTTCCAAGCTTAAAAAGGTAACTAGTAATAATAATTCAATCTTCCTCTTTGTTGTTCTAATTCCATCGCGATGATTTAACCAACGACACGTGCCCTTTTAAACTTCCATTATCTTTAAGTCGTTGAAGAAAATATAATTTTATTTATTTTCTTAAATAAAACAGGTGACAGTAGTGTCAAAGGTGTACTGGGGAGATGCAAGAGAGAAACTCTGTGATGCTGCAGAAAATCTCAAACTTGATTCACTTGTGATTGGAAGCAGAGGTTTGGGAGTACTTAAAAGGTAA
>JACEIK010000873.1:0-16286 GCA_018107945.1 Datura stramonium
CAACTCCTAGTATAGCTTCACCAAACTAAGCTTTGAAGATAACCACTAATAAGTTTTTTTTTAATCTCACGCTACGTATTCATATTTATATACATATAAATTTTATAAAATGATTAAGAGAGTTTATTTATTTTTTGGACTCGCTAGAACGTACTTTAGAAATTAATAGATCAAAAGAAAGGGATTGAGTATCAGCGGATTCATCTAAAGAAAGTTGGGAATCTTTAAGTTTATAAAAATATAGAGAAACAACGAGGTAATGTGTGAATTAGTTAATAACATATCATATTGGAGGCCGTTTTTTCTTGAAAATAAAATTAGAATAAAATAAGGTGTGTATATATTGAGTTGTGAAGTATAGAGTCAGTGCTACTTCGGTGATTCATGGACTATTATTTTGTGCATATTACCACATATATTGTGTTTATGCTTAATTACTAAGGTGATCTTGTTGGTTTTCTACATATTTCTCTATAATTAACTAACTATCCGAGCATGCTTTAAATATTGCTAAGTATAATATGAAACTTTAAAAATAAGAATTTCACGTAATGTAGTCACGACTTTCTTATTTTTGATTTTCTCTAATAAAAATGATTTTATGTTTTATTTTTCTTTCACTTGGAATATAATGAGACAATAAATGTGCTCTTTTCATATTTGAATGATATAATATGTTTCTTGGTATTTTTTTTTAAGTCGAGTTTCTTGGTATTTTACTTTATCAAAAAGTACCAAAACAAAAGTGGGATGCATGAGTTAATTTTACAAAGTATTTATCATTCACTATAACAAGAATATTAATAAAAATAATTATTTATCTTATTTAATTGCTTTGTAAGTGAATAAAAAGAGATATTAATATCTTCAAATTAGTTTATTTAATACAAATATTTACTTCTTCACATTCTCACTTATCGCTGGACCATTAGATATTACATTTTACATCTTTCCATTTAAAGTCTTTGCACACAACTTTTAGTATAGCCTTACCAAACTAAATAAGCTTTAAAGATCACCACTAGTAAAAGAAATTATCTCACATTCATATACATGACAATTATATAAAATAATGAACAAGAAAGTAAGAGATTTATTCTTTGGGCTCGCAAGAGCCTACTTTAGAATGCTTGAGATCAAAGAAAGAATTGAGTCTACCAACCCAATAGGTATCATCAATGATTGATTTAAAGAAAGTTGTACGTAGAAGAATGCGAATGTATGCCAAAAGAGAAGTGTCATGATTGACTACGATTGTATCCGGATATTAGTGTGAAAAGAAACTTCTACATTCAACCACCAATGTGTCATTATAATCCTTATCAATGATCCTTTGTTTACATTATTACTAGGTGCTCAGTGAAAATATTTATTTACCCATTATAATCTCATTAGTCTCCTTCATCATCTTTACACACATCTTTTTCTTGTGGGAGAGATCAAGAATAGAAATATACTCTTCTTTCTTACATTTGAGTTTTTATCATTATGAATCTTTGTTTATTTTCATGTTCTTAATTTCTGTTAGAAAAGCTTGTTGAATATTGGGGGATATACACGGTGAAATATCTTTAAGGACTTTGGTGCCTTTTGGTTATGTTTGAAATAAGTAGTAACAATCCCCAAATGAGCCACCCGGTTAAGTTGATTTACATGAAATTAGGCTAAATAATGGGAGAATTTCCAAATATTGTCTCCTGCGATGAAAGGTGGATTTTCGAGCAACACGTGTATCTCACGCTAATTAATATAAATATTTTAAAATGATTTAAAAAATATTATAATATATATGTGATGAGCTACACAAAATTTGCGAGGAGAAAACAAGCACATAATAGTTAGTTGTGATGAAATACTCCTTCGGTTCCAAAACACTTATCGTGTTTTACTTCTCTAGAGTAAATTTAATTAATCTTCAAAACTAAATTAGATTAGATTAACTTAACTTAAAATTAAATTTAGATATTTAAAAACTATACGTAGAAGTACAAGTTGATGTTCTTCTCATATTAGTATCTTTAAAATATACATATTAAAATATTAGTCGAAATTCATGTATTTGACTCTCATGATGAAATATGACAAGTATTTTGAGACGGAGGATATTTACCAGTGCTTGACATAAAAAATCTTGATATACATCTCAAAAAGTTGTTGTTGAATGAAAATAACATTTTCTATAAATAGCCTCTTCCTTTTTATAACCTTGTATATCAAGAAGTTATTGTTGAATAAAAATAATATTTTTATATAAGTTGTATAATGATTCAATCCACATATATTTTCCTTATAGTAGCAGCTAGTAATTCATTGTTAGTTTTATGATATATATCTTTAAAATGCATCGCGATTAGTTGAACTTATAGTTACCAACATTTGAAATTTTGATGTATATAGATCATAATTGGATGTCTAAGTACCTCTAATTTGAAATTATAATCCTCATCTAATTTAGTAGAAGAATATTAATTGTGACTTTTACACATATATAACGTTATCAATTTTTTGATGTTTCACTTGCATAATTTAAACTACTAATCAATATTCAAGTCAAAATTAAAAATTAGGAATTTAAAAGGTCTCATGTTACACTACAACATATTGCATATATAGAGGTGTTTGGCTAAGTTTATAAGCTGGTCAAATTAGTTTATAAGCACTTTTTGACTTGTCTACACGTTTGATAAATACGGAAAGTGTTATAAGTCAAAATAAGTCATAAGTTAGTCATCTAACTTATGATTTTACAACTTATAAGTACATTTGGTTTGACCAAATCATCTACAATTTTATCTATTATTTTTATGTAATTACCAAAAATATCTTCTTTTAAAATAAAATTTGAACACTCTCCATTATTTCACTTCCACATTTTGTCCCTTTCAAACTACAAAATTTCTCCATCTCTTCAATGACTTTTTAAAACAAACTTTAGTATCTAAGCCAACTTGCACTCACCTCGAAATTTAAACACATATGCAATGAGTTTCCACCTGCAATGTTAACAACAATTATGTTTGATTCGTTATGACATTAGTTTGGGGTAACAAATTTCTCTCTAATATTTTTAGTAGTTCTTCAAATTCTATGGCTAAGCATGGAACCATTCTTTAACTTGACATTAATATTGTTGGTTTGTGAGTTTTGTAATGGATGAAACCCTCTCCTACTTCTTCATATTCTAAGATATTTATTATTAATTTCAAGAGATACGCAAATTGAAAAATATATTGTGTGCGCAAAATATGAAAGTTTCCCCAGAAAAAGTAAAATAGAAAACATGTAACTCTCTAACATTTGAATGACAACTCGTAATTTGATCCTTGAGAATATTTATAATAGTTGAATGTTTTAATTTAATTAAGACAAAAAATCATTAAGTATTTATTTTTCTATACAAATTTGTGTGCTATTCAAGTATGTTTTCTAAAAATATTAGTCAGAATTGTACTTATTATGTTTTATCTTATAGTTATATTTTAGCTTATATAAATTAGTTTATATTTATAAAAATAATTTTATCTACTTAATTTTATATTAAAAATAATTGAGATACCAAATACCTTATATAAAATTAAGTAAAATTTAAAATCTTATTAAAATCACGTTATTGTTGGTATAAATAACTTGAAGGATATTTGAGTAAATTTAACACAAAAAATGCTTATCAACACTTCTTTACCAAACACTTCAACTGTTTATTATTAGTTTTAGCACTTTTATGCAAATATGTAATTGTTATTTATTAAATAAGCTTCAACACTTAAAATACTTGTCAACACTTAATGTTTATCAACAACTATAAATTAGTTAAGTCAAACGGGCTCATAGCTACGAAATTTTCGTTATGAATTTACAATTGTGACATGCCTAATAACATGTCACGACTTTGAGTCTACACCATGGATGCGACACGATACTTAGAGTCACAAGTGACCCCAAACAAACATGGAATAGCATAATACTTATAATATACATTCATTTAGAAAATTGAGCGGAAACTATTTCATGAGAAAGATAAAGTCGGCAAACCTTGAGATGTCTTGAAGAGCATTATGGCTAAGGTAATACCACATTGTGTGAAAGCCTGCAGTAAGCGTGAGTTGTTGGGACACGCTCGGCTAACTCTAAGTCTGGAAAGCGAGCTAACATTACTAAAACAGAAAGAACATCCACGACCTAGGAAGATGAGGACTCACCAATATAGCAACTGCTTGAATATCGTCGGGAAGCTAAGCTGCGTCTTGAGGTTGGATACTTGAGCTTATATCATAAAATGATATATCATAAAAAATATGTGTCAATACTTGAAATGTTTGATTATGCGGGGAATATCAAATAAAACGAAGAAGAAATCTTACGACAATACATATTGGACTAATATGACATATCCCAACCATGCACGAATGATAAATGCGAAAATTAAGATACTATAGAAAATATTATAAGAGCGATAATGCAGAAATTAAGTTATAAGAACATCTGAAATATGTGAATTAGTCACATGAATTATGAAATTTATCTTATCTGTGGGAGTGCACGATGTAGATATATAACCACGTGAGCTAGACATGAGTTCGATGTTTACTCCCCATCGATAGGGCCCGCACCTTGCCGGGATGCGTGGTGGACTATGTGATCACTAATAGAAAATCCATTTAGGTTAAATTCCTACGGTGGCATGTAGTTAAGAAACTTGGGTGCGCCAAACACGACCCACTGTTCTAAGTACAACTTCATTTGAAATCCTAAATATACCTAAGCGATTTGATTAGCTCGGCCCGAAGTCTGGTAAGTCAAAACTACTTAACTGGAAGTGTCCTAAAAGCCTAAAGGACTTGATAGCACCAAATGCGTAGATACGGATATTACGGTATACCAAAATGTTAATTGTCTTGTAAAGTATAAGACATAAGTCATGTATTTTCAAAGATTCTGTTTGCTCAATCATATTTGTAACACCCAGAAACTTTTCTAGACCAAATTCATACGTTATTGAAAAATCATAAAAAAATCAGAAAATTTTACGTGTCGAATGACCCACACAACGGACCTTTGGGTAGAACCAACGGACCATTGTATAGGGTCATGGGTTATAACAGAGCTTCTTGAGAAACAACGGGACATAGGACGGCCGTTGAACCTAACAACGAGCAAATCACATGAGTCCAGTTGAATCCGAGTTGGAAGTAGAAGCTAGGGCAAAACGACAATCTTTTCGGTTTTTCGAGAGATTTTCATCGAGTTTCTTCTACGGAGTATGTGGGAATTAGGTAAGGATATTGTTACTCCCCTTGCGTCCCCAAAGCTCCACATTCACTTTCGGTCATAGCATAGAGATTGTGAATTCGAAATTATTGTTATTATTCTTGAATTATTTCATGTGGAATCCCATCCTATTTTAATTGTAGCTATTTTCCACCGGCTTATAATCAAATGATGGTTGTTCCATCAATTTAGAAATTCAGCCACAACTTTTGAAAAGTCGAGAAATTAGAATCCCTGCTTAAGCACGATTCTTGAGAATTGTTTGCATCTTTTTTAGAGTTAGGGGCTTCTCTATGCTTGTACGTGTTAAAAACTCGGTGCCCATGATATTCGAATTCGATCGAAAGCCTATATACTTTGTATTTTCTTAGAATTGCTAGTTAGAAACAGTCAAAGTACTAGAATATACGGTGTTAGTAAGAAATGTGGTGTGGTCGACTCCGATCTTGTTCCCAAGGTGTCGGTGGTGCCTCCCGGTTAGCAGAATCGAGACATAATTTATATTATTTGGTCAGTAGGTGGTCATGACATTCCGTTATATAGCTGCGCCCCGGCCCCGGGACTAGGTTCGGTTATGAGTTTGTTCTTTAGATGGTTACGCGCTTCCCGGATAAGCGGCTCAGGCCGATCTTAGAACTCGGTTTCCAATGCAGTCACATAAGACGCTCGGGGAACTCTCTGAGGCGGTATCCTTGGGGTCGGTTATAGTCTTGGACCCCAATGCAAATTGCGCTTGTCGGTAATAGTAATAGGATTATCCATTGGGAGTGGGACTCAGAAAGGCTAGGTTGACGCACCCGAGTTCCAAAACTACGTTGCCCTTTGTAAGTTTTATTTACTTGGCCTAAAGGCCCCCTCATGCAGTGATTCTCCATGCCTTTATACCGCCTGTATGGTATATTGAGTCCTGCGGTAGAGGTGTATACATGGACTCAGTCTACCTCATGTGGTTATATGTCGTTATAGACTCTTTCCCACTAGTGATTCGGTTACTATCCAGGATTTTGATTGGTCAGTTTAGTACGGTATCTCGGATTGATAGTCGGACTTAGGACATGTTTATGACCATCGGCTAGGGTCACTTTTGACCACATCGGTTTACCGGTTGTATCGGTTTTGATTATTTTAGTTGGTCATTTTCATGTCGTATCGGTTAGGTTATTAGTTCTATCATATTATTCATGTTTCTCTCACTTACTCGGTCATTCAAATGCAGACACATACTTTTATCTTCATATGCGTTTCATAAATCTGGTAACGAGTTCTCATACCCGGCACCATTGTAGGTGCGTTTAGGGTCTCTCTATGGCCCATTTAGTAGTGTGAGTCCTCATATTCCAAGGAGCACATTTATTCATTTCGAGTTTCTTTATTGTCTTAAGCTAGACTTAGATTTTCTTAGGGGCTTTCCCGGAAACAACTCCTCGGTTAGATGGCGTTTGAACCGAGACTTGATTTTAGATTTTCGAATATTTAAATCTCTATGTTCGATCTTTAATTTTTATAAATATATTATGTATTATTTTAAATTTTCGCTATGCATATTTACTAAGAATACTAGTGAATGATAGATCAGGGGTTGACTTGGGGTCACTTGTGACTTCAAGTCTCAGTGTTCGTTCGAGGTATAGGCTCGGGCGTGACAATGTACTAAATGGTAAAGTGAAATATCAAAGTCATATCAAATTAAATCGGATGACATTCTTACGAATCGAAAACGACATCTCTTAATTATGACATAATACTAGCCATAGGCTTGAAACATTAAGAAGTTAGAGAGTTTCACTTTTACTTAGTTTTCTTTGTAATTCGTATCTCCTAATATCATTTCTTCTCTATCCAACAAATCTTTCTCGCTTCTTCTTTTCTTCTTTGGCTTCTTTTTTTATCCATTCTTTCTCATCTCATTTGTTCCCCATCACCCCACCCACCTTTTTTTCCTTTTCTACTATTTATTTAAAATCTTCTGTTTTTTATCCTTTCTATTTTCATTTGTTTCTTCACTCTCACACACACACTTTGTAGCTTCTCATTTTTAAATTAAATTTAGTTATATTTCAGCTTGATTTTTCTAGTTTGTTAGTTATTTTAATTGGATGTTAATATAATTAATTCTAAACATCAATGGGAGTTCAAAACTTAAATTTAAAGTAAATTTGAGTTGAATTTTAAAAGATGCACAAGGAAGAAGACCAAATTAATTTTTGTGTAATAGTGTATAATATTATTTAACCGTGTATACACACCTCTCATAAGTTTGTATAATATTATATAATTGGTGTGTAATATTATATATCGAGTTTCTAAATATTGTTATAAGAATCTGTAGAATTATGCCTCCTTGATAAGTTAATTAAAGAATTTTTAAAATTTTTAAATATTATTAAGTTAAATTAATTGGTTTTTATTTTTTTATTAAAAACTAAAAAAGAAATCTTGCTACTTAGGTGCAATGTAATGTTGGGAGTTCTATTTTTGTTGCAATTATCCTTTAAATAAGCATGCAATTGTATTTAAATTTGAATATTTGGCTATAGCATATTAAAATAATTGAAATTCTTGTATTTATATTGATCACCAATTATATTATTTTTAAAATTTTTATTTTTATTACATCGGGGAGGATATTATAAGGTGAATCGGCTAATATAATTGTGAACGTTCAGTAGCCAACCAATTGAGTTACTAAAATCCTTCCTTTTTAAAAAAAGAATAAATTACATAGGGGTAAGGAAGAAAAAATGGGAGGGAGGCGGGAAAATTACAAAATGGAGGAAGAATCGAAGCTGCTTATCGGCAAGACGAAAATTCAAGTAATCAATCAACTAATCACTAATTATATTCAATTTTGTTAAATATAATATTAATGGCATAATAGTCTATTACTATTTTAATACCCCAATATTATGGAAAATATTATACATTAAATATAATTAAATACTACTTAATAGTTTTCTATATTTACTTTTTGTTTTTCATACCTAATTTAGTTCTATATATGGACTATTTTAATTTATTTACATTTATAATATTTTTCTTAACATCAAAATAATATTACCTATAGTAAGAGGTGCATATGTGCATATATATATATAAGGAAATGAAAAGCCAAAAGAATTATGCAAAACCTAAGTCCCTGAATCACTATCAAATGAAATTTAAAAATAGTTATTATCTAAACTTTATCAGAAATAAAAAAAATACGCCGTGTTTAGTGTATAGTCTCCATACGAAGGAATAAAGTTAGATTTATTAAGAGCCCATGTATATGATATCATGAAGGGGCCAAGCAGGGGCTAAGGAGCTATTTGGATGTCGGGTGTTAGAAGGAGTTAGGAGTGACGTCTAAGAACAAATCGTAGATTATCTCGTTTTAATAGATTGATTTAGAGATTGAATAGGAAAAGAATTGTGTATGACTCTCTAGTGCGCCCACACGTTGTTTTATAAGAGTTCTTCTATGCTTTTGAATTAATAATAATCTAGTAAAAGTAGGGAAGTTGAAAATTTAAAACCACAAATTAAATATGACAAAGCAAGAAGAGAATAATGTACACATGTGATTCTTGTTTTACTATATATCAAATGGAAATTAAAAAAAGTACTTATCCACTCACCATTTATTAGCATAATACTTAACATAAAAGACACATCACCTTTTTCTCGCCATATGAGGAATAAGGTGCATTTATTTAGATCTTATTTATTAATTCAAAAGAGACATTATTAAGGGTGGAGAAATAGAAATAACTAAGCTTGACTATGCTATCGGCCTCGTTATTCGAAATAAACCGGTTATTGTGGTTGCAATTAGGGCCAATACATTCGTAATGAGGTTTCGGTAAACATGATAGGAGCTTGAAGGATTCTGAGGAAGGAAGAAGCAGTACAATTAGCATTGCAATGGGAAGATTAATCCTTGCGGCCTGAGGAGATGAATTCTTGTTCAATAAAACATTTCGTAATGTGGTGGCGTTAGAGGTAAAACTAATTAAACCATCAAATAAGCCACAGGGCATTTGTGACCATTGAACAAGGTTGTGTTACCCCCATCACAAGAAATACGGACGGTGCCTCACAGGATTCCTGGGCTGGAAGATTTCTGTTGCGAGCAAACCACCAATCACACTACTTGTATACCAGCTATAGGAAGATTTGGTAGTTGACCATGCGCAACACGACTGGTGGTGATGAAAACCGAGAATAATGAGGCGAGACAGAGGCAATTTTGAGAAGACATGCTCATGATTTTTCTAAAAATAATTGAAAGATGGTACCTTTCTTTTGTATGTGTGTGTGTGTGTTCAAGGGCTTAGAATACCCCCCTTTTATAGCGTTTACTCCCAACCTCATCAATAAAAAATATAAAAATATAAATAAATAAAACTTAGATATATTGGGGCGATTTCCATCGCTAAATGTTCTGAGTAACAACGTAATATTGCCCTCATAAATTTTATCACAAGTTTGGTTGAAAATGATCAAGTTGAAGAGTTGGGACCTTTTAGAGGGTGGCTATCATATAAACTTCTGAAATATATATTATTTTTAATTTTATGTTTATTCATTATTTTAAAAGAGTTATTTTGTTGTTTAGGGTTTTATTAATTTTTTTAAATATATTTTGGTGTAGCATTTGTCTTTACTACGTTGATTTTTACTATGTAAAAATTTTCAAACGTATCATTCAAAATTAAATTAAAATTAAAAAAACAAAAAAAACATGTAATTTCAATATTCAAATAATTTTTTTTTAGAAATATGAAGGCATTGCTACCATATAGTTGAATTATTCAAATATTTCAACTCATCAAATTTTATGACTAGGAAAGTGGGGTGTATGAGTTCATTTTACAAATATAACAAGAATAAAAAAAACAATTATTTATCCTTATTTAATGGCTAATGATTCAATGTAAATAGATTTTAACACCTTTAAATTAGTTTACTTAATATAAGTATTTTAATTCTTTAAATTCTCACTTATATGACCTAACTTAGGACCTTTAGAAATTACTTTTACTTCTCTTGATTTAAGGCCTTCACACAACCTAGTATAGCTTACCAAACTAAGCTTTGAAGATAACCACTAATAAGTTTTTTTTAATCTCACGCTACGTATTCATATTTATATACATATAAATTTTATAAAATGATTAAGAGAGTTTATTTATTTTTGGACTCGCTAGAGCGTACTTTAGAAATTAATAGATCAAAGAAAGGGATTGAGTATCGGCGGATTCATATAAAGAAAGTTGGGAATCTTTAAGTTTATAAAAATATAGAGAAACAACGAGGTAATGTGTGAATTAGTTAATAACATATCATATTGGAGGCCGTTTTTTCTTGAAAATAAAATTAGAATAAAATAAGGTGTGTATATATTGAGTTGTGAAGTATAGAGTCGGTCTTGCTTGATTGATTCATGGACTATTATTTTATTGCATATTACCACATATATTGTGTTTATGTAGTACTAAGGTGATCTTGTTGGTTTTCTACATATTTCTCTATAATTAGCTATCTGAGCATGCTTTAAATATTGCTAAAGTATAATGTGAAACTTTAAAATAAGAATTTCGTAATATGAGTCGACTTTCTTATTTTTAGATTTATATCTAATAAAAATGATTTTATGTTTATTTTTCTTTCACTTGGAATATAATGAGACAATAAATGTGCTCTTTTCATATTTAGATGATATAATATGTTTGGGTATTTTTTTTTTCGTCGAGTTTCTTGGTATTTTACTTTATCAAAAATTACCAAAACAAGAAGTGGGATGCATGAGTTAATTTTACAAAGTATTTATCATTCACTATAACAAGAATATTAATAAAAATAATTATTTATCTTATTTAATTGCTTTGTAAGTGAATAAAAAGAGATATTAATATCTTCAAATTAGTTTATTTAACCAAATATTTTACTTCTTCACAATTCTCACTTATCTGGCCTAACTTAGGACCATTAGATATTACATTTTACATCTTTCCATTTAAAGTCTTTGCACACAACTTTTAGTATAGCCTTGCAAACTAAATAAGCTTTAAAGATCACCACTAGTAAAAGAAATTATCTCACATTCATATACATGACAATTATATAAAATAATGAACAAGAAAGTAAGAGATTTATTCTTTGGGCTCGCAAGAGCCTACTTTAGAATTAGCGAGATCAAAGAAAGAGTGAGTCTACCAACCCAATAGGTATCATCAATCGATTGATTTAAAGAAAGTTGTACGTAGAAGAATGCGAATGTATGCCCAAAAAGAGAGAAGTGTCATGATTGACTACGATTATGTCCGAGATATTAGTGTGAAAGAAAACGATTATGTCCAGATATTAGTGTGAAAGAAACTTCTACATTCAACCACCAATGTGTCATTATAATCATATCAATGATCCTTTGTTTCTGACTGTTACTAACCGTTATCAGAATTATGAAAATATTTATTTACCCATTATAATCTCATTAGTCTCCTTCATCATCTTTACACACATCTTTTTCTTGTGGGAGAGATCAAGAATAGAAATATACTCTTCTTTCTTCTGTTGAGTTTTTTATCATTATGAATCTTTGTTTATTTTCATGTTCTTAATTTTACAGTAGAAAAGCTTGTTGAATATTGGGGGATACTTCTGCACCAGGTGAAATATCTTTAAGGACTTTGGTGCCTTTTGGTTATGTTTGAAATAAATGTTAACAATCTCCCCAAAATCAGAGCACAGTTAAAGTTGATTTACATGAAATTGAGCTAAATAATGGAGAATTTCAAATATTGTCTCCTGCGATGAAAGATTAGTTTTCGAACAACACGTGTATCTCACGCTAATTAATATAAATATTTTAAAATGATTTAAAAAATATTATAATATATATGTGATGAGCTACACAAAATTTGCAGGGGAGAAAACAAGCACATAATAGTTAGTTGTGATAGAAATACTCCTTCAGTTCCAAAACACTTATCATGTTTTACTTCTCTAGAGTAAATTTAATTAATCTTCAAAACTAAATTAGATTAGATTAACTTAACTTAAAATTAAATTTAGATATTTAAAAACTATACGAAAAGTAGAGTACAAGTTGATGTTCTTCTCATATTAGTATGCTAAAATATACATATTAAAATATTANATATCAATATGTTAAAAAATACATGTTAAAAAGTTAATTAGAGTTCATATAATTTGACTCTCGTGAAGTGAAACATGGAGAATATTTTGAGATGGAGGGGGTACTTAATAATTACTGACATAAGAAATCTCAATGTATACAAATCATGAAGTTGTTGTCGAGTGACAGTAGCATCTTGTATAAATAGCCTTCTCCTTTTTATAACCGCATATATACCAAATAGTAACTATCGGATGAAAATAGCATTTTATATAAATTGTATAACAATTCAATCCACTTCTAATTTCCTTATAGTAGCAGCTAGTAAGTCATTGCTAGTTTTATAACACATATCTAGAAAAAATACATAACATTTAGCTACAATAAAGATACTAAATAATTTATGATATTTGAAATTTTGGCGTATGTACAAGTACCTTTTACTGATTCAATATTATAAATTCTTTCATTTGAATTTTATAGAAGAATATTAATTGTGACTTTTGCACATATATAACATTATCAACTTTTAAATGCTTCACTTTCACAATTTAAACTAATAACCAAATATTCCTAAGTCAAAATTAAAAATTAAGAGATTTAAAAGGTTTCAAGTTCAATAAAAACTATCACAATAACAAATAAAATGTGAATTACTGTAAAACTTTTTTATAAAGAATAACTTGACAATAGACCAAAATAACATGTTACATGTGTCTATTAAAACATTCTTTTAAATTATGAATAGTTTCATTTAAAAAGATTTAGTGCAGCAGTTAATTAATTTTGAGCGAAAATCCTAATTATAAATTAAATATGCTGAATCGCTTTAACGAACGTTTAATAAGCAGTGTAAATATTCATGAAACCACTTAAAACAAAATTTAAAATAGAAAGAGAGATAATTGTATAATAATTTAAATTAATATTGTGTCGTGCTCAATTCTCTCGTAACAATACTAATGATGAGCAAATTGAATATAAAGAATAATTTCATATTTATTCGAAATTACATAAAATTTGTTAAATTAAAAGAATGATAAAATTTTCCACTTACAAATACTTAAAAAAGAATACATTACTCAATTTTTAATTTTTACGATATAAAAACAATACTAGGGGGTAATGAGATTCGGAAAGAAAGGGAAGCTTAGTCCTCAATATGTTGGCCCGTACAAGATTATGAGACGCGTGGGAAAGGTGGCCTACAAATTGGAGTTGCCCTCAGAGTTGTTCATCCAATCTTCCATGTATTGCCTTTGAAGAAGTGCATTGATGATCCTGCTTTGATTGTTCCGGTGGAGAACGTTGGAGTGAATGATAACCTCAGCTATGAAGAGGTTCTGGTTGAAATTTTTGATCAAAAAGTTTGAAAGTTGAGGATCAAAGAAGTAGCTTCAGTAAAGGTTCTATGGATAAATCAGTTTGTCGAGGGAGCTATGTAGGAAGCTGAAGTAGATATGATGGCTAAATACTCGCATCTTTTCCCTTTCGGCTCAGTTCCAGCTTGAGGTACCAATTTTCCTCCTTAGTACTATTCAACTTCATGTATAGTTCATGTTCCTCAGTTTCCTTTATGTCAATGCTTGTATGTGTGATTCATGAATCCAGTTTAGTCATGTGTTTCAGTTCGGAGTCGGTCACTTCATCAGTTTTCAAATTTAGATATTCAGTATTTTGGATGACAGACCCTTTCCCCAGATATTTAGTATGTTTATCAACATTTGAGGACGAATGTTTCCAAGGGGGAGATATTGTAATACCCCAAAAGTTCCTAAGAAATAGATGAGAGAATTAGAAATGAGTTATGTAGAAAAATCTAGGTTTTTGCACCAGAATGACTCGTGGTACGGGTCATGATGAGAAGTGATGGTCGTGGTGTCAGTCGTGGTGAAATTCTAAAGTTTAGTATCCAGACCACGAGTCACACCACGAGTCGTGATGTGTGGGTACAACTTGTAGTCAAGAGTCGTGATGAGTTTCTTGTGGTGCTGGGGTATGATGTAACGGATCATGGTACGACTCGTAGTAAGTAACAACAAATCGTGGTTAGGAATTGGTAGATGAAGGGGGGTGATGTCATGACTTACAGTACGAATCGTGGTAGGACACCACGAGTCATGATATTCCATCTTGGTGAGTTTCAGAAATGCTGTAGGGAGGAGCAGTAGTGACCACGAGAGGTAACTACGAGTCGTTACTTCATGGTACGACTCGTGGTGAGGGTCGTGACGACTGGCAGTTCCCATTTTTTCATATTTTTCATTAAGGGCGTTTTTATAATTCCTAAGCACCTAAGTCCTAAACTACGTCGTTTTAAGCTCTGTTAGGAGGATTTTAAGAGGGTTTAACCTATTCCAATTCATTCAACTCCCATGCATGTAAGAGTAAAAGTTTTCCTTTGAAGATCAAGCTTGAAACCCTCCAATTCTCCTCCAAATCTCTTGTGCTTTCAAAGTCAAGTTAAGAATCAGTTTACCCAGGTATGCAGGCTATTAATGGGAGTTTTGTTTCACTCTCATACCCAAATTTCTCCTCAAGTTCATGAATTCAAATCTTACAGTCAAGTCTACGATATATTTTCAAGCATGATGAGATGTTTACCATGAAAGAATGTTTATGAATTACCCATGTATGAATCTACGATTTTCGACTATAAAATTTATTTCAAGCATGTTAAAGTTAGGGCAAGCACATATGATCTAGTTATGTTTTCATGATTTAGTTCAATTTTATGATATTAGCTTACAACGTGATTTTGGAGTCTAGACTCCCCTTTTCAGTTTGTGGTATGTTTTGAGCCAAGGCTCTCATGATCAGATTTCAGACTATGTAATTTCATGATTAGCTTCATTAAAAAATGATGGTTCAGCTTTGTTGAAAAATGACAGAGACCAAATGCATATTTTTGGGAGTAGTATCTAGCACTGAGTAGGCTAAGGGTTCAGGTAAACCCCATTCCTCAGAACTACATGCCAATGTAGGTTTATTTAGATTTATTGGGACCTCCTTGCGAGCTTTCGCTGCCCCCAAGGGGCCTTCAGCTTGATATGAATATCATGGTAGTGCTCTTAGCCCTGACAAGACTTTGGACGGTTGTGCCCACCTGAGTGTAATAGTTGGGATCACATAAGCTCTATCATGATTATGTAAGTTACATGACGAGTATCCCATTGTTCCTTATGATTTTAGTTATGCATGTTAATCAGTTATGATATTATATTTTAAACAGGTTTGACCCAATATTCAGTTTATCAGTTTTTCTTATATCATCAGCTTCAGCTTTGGTTCAGTTGTTTCAGTTATGAAGTTCAGTTATGTTTATTCATATTTTCAAGATATCAACATGCATTCCTTACTCTTAAAATCTTTTAATGATATGATAAATGTTATGCATGTTTTTAGTTTTGCTACGTAGCCTGTTTTACTTACCTTGCATACTAAATACATTTCAAGTACTGACTATATACTCTATGTTGTATCATTTCATGATATAGGCTCAGACGTTCAGGGTCTGTCTCTCCACTAGCTGGTCATCAGAATTCAGTTAAGCCAGTTGTTGGTGAGTCCTCACCCTTCGAGGACCTTCAGTTAGTTGTGTTGTTGCTATTTTTAGTTTCAGACTTATAGTGAGCTAGTTTGAGTCTTGTCCTATCAACTCATCAGTATGTAGAGGCTTTTCAGACATAGTGTTGTTTTGTGCTTCAGATTCGGTGTTATGTATTTCCGTTGTTCAAATATTTTAATTCTCAGACTTCTGCTTTTTCAAAGTTCAGTTTTTCACTTTATTTTATGTTGAGCTTCAGTTTTATGTTCATATCATGGGTCGACTTGGAGCCATTTATGGTTTTAGGTTCCGTGTCTAGATCCGAACCTATATTCGGGTCATGAAATGCAT
>JACEIK010000873.1:34886-87558 GCA_018107945.1 Datura stramonium
TAGACCAGGACCATCCACTGACAAGGGAGAAAATCAGAGTGCTGGGCAACAAAATGCACAATCGTCATTGCAGCCAGCACAAAGACCACCACCACCATTCTCTCAGAGATTTAGAAAGAGCAAGGAGGAGGAATGCTTCAAAAACTTCTTTGAGAGTTTCAAAGAACTTCACATAAATTTTCCTCTTATTGATGTTTTGCAGGGAATGCCTAAGTATGCTAATACTTGAAATACATGATGGCGAACAAAGTCAGATTGGTGGATGTCCAGATAGTAGAATTGACTGAGGAGTGCAGTCACAGGTGCTACGAGCTTTGTGTGATTTAGGGGCAGCAGTTAATCTAATGCCCCTATCTTTATTTAACACCCTGGGATTGGGAAAACCAAGGCCAACAAGGTTGATGCTGCAGCTGGCAGATAAGTCGCGAGTGACACCTGATGTAATAGAGGACCTTCTCATCAAAGTGGGTAAGTTTATTATACCTGCTGATTTTATTATCTTAGATTTTCAGGTTGATTTCCAGGTACCCTTAATTTTGGGACGGCCATTTTTGGCCACCGGAGGAGCGGTAATTGACTTGAGAGCAGGGACCCTGAAAATGAGGGTCGAGGATGAAGAAGAACTTTTCCGAGTATACCAAAAAATGAACCCATCCACACACTACAAAAACCTTTGTCAGGTTAGTGTGTTGTCAGAGGATGAGTGTGGGGTGGAGGATTCCACAGGTCCATCATATAATATCATCATAGCCAACTGATCATGTTCCTCCACTTTATTTTCATGAGTGGAGGATTCATAGTGCGTTCGACTATTATTAACAAGAAGAAATGGCAAAATTTTGAACTTACTTGCAAAGTTCTTGATTAATTCTTTCTTGCTTCTGGTTTGGAGTAGGAATTTGACTAACTTGTGCAAATTTATTACACAGATTTAAGCTCAAAAGGAATAGGGCGTGAGTTACGATTAGTGGAGAGTGAGGGGAGTTGATCGTGGGATTTGTGAGAAATTACGGACCAATTTTTTTATTTTAAATAGTTTTGGGAGGATTTAAAAGTTCGGATCGAGTCAGGTCTTTAATTTAATATGTCCATCATGACTCATACATACCTGCAACTGTAGCTGGAGACTTAGAAGACTTACCTGGGGACCTACAAGTGTCTGGTACGGTTCGTACCTAGATTTCACGACCTGTACCACGACTCGTAGGTCGAAATTTCTGCAATTTGACACTTAGGAGAGTTCATCACTACGGTGGGTACAACAACTCGTACCATGTAGGTATGATTCGTAATGACCAATCATAGTATGAACTTCTATACCTGTCAAGTCTGCTTCTCACTACGAATGGGACTACGAGACGTACCATCATGCTATGGTTCGTACTGAGGCTCATAGTCCAGACCTGCACTGTATTTATCACCCATCAGTTTTTGTTTCACCTGCACACTAAACATACATTAGTCAAGATACTTGGGTTTCCTCTCAAGAAGTGCCTAATTTAATGTTGCAGCATGATGCATGTAGTTTGGTTACTCAGACTTTACCAAAATACCTCATGGATTTCCTCCCATGTAGATCCTGATTTAACATCGCGGCATGACACAAGTCTCTTGACTACTCAAAATTTGTCAACAAACTCAGAATCCACATTAATTGCTGAGACTACATGAAACTCATTTGGCTGCTTCATTGACCTATAGACATTGAAGATGACCTCTTCTTTGTTCAGCCTAAACTTTAGTAGCCCACTTCAACATCCATTAAATCTCTCCCAGTGGCAAGGAATGGTCACCCCAAGATGATGGTGACCTCAAAATCTACCTCACAATCCGAGATCACGAAGTCAGTTGGGAAGATGAACTTGTCCACTTTTACTAGGACATCATGGAGTATGCCTACAGGCTTCTTCACTGTGTGGTATGCCCTCAATAACCTCATTGTCTTTGATATGGGGGCTCCCAAGCCCAATTGCTTGAACATAGCTAGAGGTATAGGATTGGTTCTAGCTTTCAGAGCACACAATGTCATACCATACTCAAAGTCTCCACTCGTGCATAGGATGGTGAAGGCACCCAGGTCTTCCTTTTCCTGAGCAAGAACCCTAAGGCTATGGCACTACAATGATGTAGATTTCCAACAGGCTCATAGCTCACAGATCGCTTCCTGGTTACCATATCCTCTATAGTACTACAATGATGTAGATTTCCAACAAGATCATAGCTCACAGATCTCTTCCTGGTTACCAGATCCTCTATAAACTTTGCATACCTAGGCATCTGCTCTAATACCTCAACCAATGGGATGTTCACAAACAACTACTTCAGCATGGACAAAAACTTCTAAAACTTCCCATCATCACCTTCTTCTTCATTCTCTGAGGGAATGGTGGAGGTGGTTGAGGGATGGGTCTAAAAACCTATGGGGCCTCTTTTGCCTTTCTTTTTTCTACCTCAAGACTCCTTTACATCAATCGGAGACTTGGTCAACTCAACATCACCTTTTATCACCTGCTCTATAGCCTCATCCTCCTCATCTACCTTGATCTCACTCTATTTTCTCATCTTAATTACAACTAGCATGGGCAGATCAACTGTAGTTTTTTCATTCCTATTCATCACAGCTATGCAGTGGTTTTCATTCTTTGGATTCTATACGTTATTGCTAGGAAGTGTGCCTTTTTGCCTCTGGTTCAAGGATACAGACATTTGACCTGCTTCTGCTCAATCTGCTTCATCGTTGTGGCATGCGATTCAACTTTCTGGCTCATGCCAGATATATTTCCCTGAATGTCCTTTAGTTGATCATTTGTCGACTTTGCTTTCTTCAGCAACTCAGCCATTATACTCTCCAACTTTGAGGACCCAGCATCACCCTCTCGAGCCTTTGGAGGGACATAAGGCATGTGAGGTCATTTTTGTAATTGTCATTCTTTCCCCAATCACCTTCGCACTCTCGACCTTTGCTCTTATCTTTGTAACCGTTCTTGTTGTAATTTTCCCTATACTAGTGTGACCTTAATTTTTGGAAACTTGGCACCAAGTGTCTTGACCAGACCCTTGGGCATTGACCCGAAAACCTACCACCTGTTTATCCAAGAAGTGTTTCCCCTCCTCAGAATCTGAGTGCTCAAACCCCTGTTCTTGACCCTGTGCTCCCACTATGTTTACCTTCTCCACTCCAAACCCCATGATATGTTTTGTGAGTAGGTATATAGATATTCTCATATGAGCCAAGTCTTAATCATGATCCTCCTCCTACCTGTGCTGCTCTACAGTCATCCCTATAGCATATGTACCCACAACTATATCCGTCTCTCTAGTATGCCATACTCTATTTTTCTTGGTCACTCGGTCAAATATGGTGGTTGCTTCCTCCCACGAGTGACTCATCAATGCTCCACTTGCCACTATATCAGCTACAATCTTTGTGTTGTTGTTCACGGACCTGTAAAAAATTTCCAACAAATTGTCATTAGGAATTCTGTGATTCGGGCACTTGGACAACTTCTTCTTGAACCTCAGCCATGTCTCATGAAGTGCCTCTATCTTAAGCTGTCAGAAGTTATAGATCTCATCTTTGAGCTACAACATCCTAGAAGGTTGAAAGAACCTCTCCAAAAAGGCATCTTTCCACTCCGTCCAGCTGGTGATGGAGTCATTTGGCAACTTTGACAACCAAAGGGTAGTCTCACCAGACAGGGATAACGGAAAGAGCCTTAGCCTGATAGCATCCTGACTCACTCCTGGGAACCTGTAAGCCTTGAAAATACCCATAAAGTTCATCAAGTGGGGATTTATGTCAGTAGTTGCATTATCTCAAAACACACCCTTTATATTAAGCAACTGGATCATTATACTCGTGATATCGAATTTTTCCCTAGAAAGCAAAGGTAGGGGTACAATAGCTCCTGTTGACCTGGCTTCATCAATATCTAGGTTCTCATTATCATCAAACTGAGGAGAATATCTATGGAACTTATGTTGATCACAACCTCTATTCCCCCTTCTGTTCTGGCCAGCATTGTCCACCTCTCATTGGCGTCATCTGCCTCCTGAAGAGCAGCTTGCCGGGCTAACTCAGCTTAAGGGGCCTCATTAGCTAACGCACTTCAGTGGCTAACCTAGCCTCCATCTATTTTGGGGTATCCAAATCGGCCATTTTCACAATGTCATTTCAAGCTCTTGATCAATTGGGACTAGAGGGTTTCCTCTACTCCGCATATTTGGCATTCACCAATGGTCTCCTTTCTAAAAACAAAAATAAAAGAAAATGTAAATGAGGAAATAATGACTAAAATTTAAATAAAATCAATTAATTTAATCGTACGTTGTATTTCCTGCAATGATAGCATTTTTTATAATGCTCAAATTACACCCCTGAAGAAGTATAATGCGGACGTTGTCAATAAAGAGTCTGCTTAAGGTTAGGGTCGATCCCACAGGGAATATGGTCAAGATAAAGACTAATGCTAGCATTCACACTTTTAGTTCATTTATTTCCTAAAGGGGGTTTTTAAATCAAGTAATTGTATTTCGAAATGGAGTTGTGACCAATAATTATGCAATCAACTAGGGAGGTGTTCCCCATGGCTTCCTAAATAGGTCAGATTATTACACTCGTGATCTATTCCAATACTTATAATGAAGAACTGATAAATTATTCTCATCTAAACGATTGATTCGTCCCTATTAGATGACTATAATCAATCATTGGGTTAGGTCTCATGAGCGATTTCAATTTAACCTTTATCAATAGTTCAAAATTAGCTCTCCTGCGACCGCAACTCAAGCTATTCAATGAAACTCAATTTCAAGGCTTTGTTGTTCTTTTCTTTTCCTAATCTCTACTTCTCTAGGTTCAAGAAAGAAAAGAATTCAGGCTACTCCTAATGTTGTGCATCATTAAGAAATGTTAAAAATGAAGAAAAGAATAATACAAGCATTTGTATTGGTTTAGAATCACTTTGTCTTAACCCTAGTTTGTTATTCCATCATAGTTCTCACAACCCTAGTTGTAGAGGTTTTAGCCATTCATAATTTCAAGAATAAAGTCATATTTCATTGAACAAAACATAATTAAAGACTTACAACAAGAACCCAAGAATCGATTGCACAATTACTTGTCAAAAACCCAAGAACAATGATGAATTATGTCCAAGTATTCGAGTATTTGATCTCCAAGAACTTAGGAAACCCAAAAACTATGAATATAGTGTCAAAAGTGTTGAATTCCCTAAGTAAAATAACTAAAAAGTTTTATATAATTAGTGAAAACCTTTCCTAAATTAATAGGGAAACTGTTGTTGCCTCATCCTACAAGTCATAGCATGATGCTATGAGTCGTGGCTTCTGTCCGTAGTATGAAATACAACATCTGAATTTGTCAAGTCCTGGAGGTTAATATGACTCATACAATGCCACTATGAGTCATAAGTGCCTGTTTTGGTCTGGACTTCTAAAATTTGGCATCCTCTGAATCTCGCCACGAGTCCTTGGTACAGTCCGTACCTTGGTGCTACGACTCGTGGAATCTACTCGTACCCTAGGATCTACCAGATGACATATTCTATGAAGTTTTCCATGACTCCTTGGTATGGTTCTTATGTTGTTAGTATGATTCACGGCTTCCACTCGTACCAGGAGCTTCTACAAGTGCACATCTTTCTGAATTTTTTCATGACTCCTAGTATGGCTCGTACCTGAGTCGTACTTTTCCCTAGGACTTGTGAATTTTATTTGAATTTCTACTATGGATTTTAGGTAGGGATCATACCAGGATGGTACGTCTTGTATTGAGACCTGTAGCAAGTCATTTTTCTGTATTTTCTACTCCTTTTTCACTATCCAACTTGCGAACCAGATTTTCCAGAAAACAAAGTAAAACCACCTCATATTTGTATAAGCATACCTAATTCACAACATATTTTCTATATTTTAAGAATCAAAAGAGTCATAAATCGATGGGACATCAAGCTATTGATTGTAGTCCTATCCATATAATTGCTGCATATTGACGTTATAAAAGGATTATGGCTTCATATTGTTAGTGTTGAGGCCAAAGATATGGTATTTAGGGTTATGAGTGCGGGAAGTTCTTACACCCTCATGCCCAATTTCATCTCTAATTCATGAACTCAAGTCTTCAATCAAGTTATATGAAAATTCTAGGGTCAATAGAATCTTTTATGATCTTTCTGTGGGTTCGATTTCCTCATGTTCCAATTGATGATTTATGGTTATTGGGGTAGATTTGACCCTTAATTTTTTTATGAATTTGTGATTTCAAGTTATGATGAATTATTAAAATATGCATGCATGTTTATGAATATTAAACTTATGATTTTACGATTTTGAGTTATGAAGTCTTACTCAAATATGTATAAATTTCATCAAAAATCAAGTTTATGTATCACGGCCAATTGTGGCACTATTTTCATGGATAGTTCACGTATGTTAAGTATGATTATGGATTCATAATTTTAAACTAGACCATGCAAGATAAAGTATGTTTCACGATGACGACTATGAACCATGCGCATATTTTTTGGAGTAGTATCTAGCATCGAGTAGGCCAGAGGTTTAGGAAAACTTCGGGTATGAAAACTACATTTCACTATAGGTATATATTCATGTTCAAGCCTTACGGGAATTCACAAATGATATCATGTCTTAATCATTCCTTAACTTGGAAAGCTTGATACGACTCTGCCATCTTGAGCGAGATAGTTGGGCATCATGTAAGCTCTATCATGATGGTGTCCGTTATGATGAGTCTCCCATTGTTCCTTATGTTTTAAGTTATTCATGTTCATGACTTACGATACTATGTTTTAGAACATATTTGACCTATTGATGCTTTATGAGCTTTTACTTATAATTCAAGCACGAAAAACTATATGGTTTTTACTTTTAAAACTTTGGGTCATTATGCTTCAACTCATGATGAACAACTCATGTTTATGACTATCTCACGACCATGATTTCAGCATATTGTCTCTACTCTCATGTTTTATCTTATCGTATACTCATGGTCTTATTTTACTGATTTATGAGCATGTTTTATTTACTCTACATACTCAGTATATTCAAAGTACTAACCGCATACTCTATGCTATGTCATCTCATGATAAAAGTTCGAGTGACATGTCTCATCCCTGACGTTAGCTTTGCTCCCGCTCTAGTCCAACTTAGCCCTAGTTTGGGTGAGTCCTCATCTTCTGAGCTCATTATATAGTTTTATTGTGTTTTGTTATGTCTTTCAGTTTTAGACATAGTTGAGCTAGTAGGGGGTGTTGTCCCATATGCTCATCTTATGACTAGAGGCTTTTTAGACAGTTATGTCTAGATGTTCAGTGATGTTAAATTGTAGTCCCGCTTACGTCCTTATGATATTTTAGACTTCTTCTCATGTTTTGCTTTATGCTTTACCTCTGCTTAGTTTTATGCTCTTGATTATGCTATGCATATGTCACGGGTTAGCTTGGAGCCATTCGTGGTTCTGGATCTCGTGTCGCAGTCCAGGGTCCATGCTCGGGTCGTGACAAGAATCAAGAATCAAGGATCAAGGATCAAGGATCAAGGATCAAGGATCAAGAATAAAAAATCAAGGATCAAGAAACAAGAATCAAGAATAAAGGATCAAGAATCAAGGATCAAGAGAGTATGATCAACAATGAATGGAGTAGTATTACAATCAAGAGACTTCAATATACAACTCAATATGAAGAATTCAATAATGGTATTTCAACATATATAGATAGAGAAGAAGACAATTCAATAATTTGGTAAAAACCCTAGCTTTTATCTCAATGAATTATTGCATAAATGTAGGGCATAAGAATGAATAAGAATCCTTACTGAGGTTCACCTTACATACCTGGAAAAATATAACCTTAGACTCAAGCTTGAAGAACTCTAATTTGGAGAAGAAGACTTCCTAACTTCTTGAAGAACTTGAGAGCTTTGATCCTTGAATTTTAATTGGAATGGTGAGGAATGAGTATTTAGGCTTTAGGAGTATATAAATAATACCTTTAGAATTCTCAAGACATATGGGTTTAGTCAATTAAACCGTGAAAATTTCCTAAAATAACCATAAGATCGTTTTTGGTAACTTCACGTGTCATTGACTTTGACAGATCCAATAATGATGTGTCACTTAACAGTGCTTCACTAAAATGCTCATAACTTCTTACACAGAACTCTCATTGATGCAAGGTTGGTTGCATTGGATAGAAGACTCAAGGAGCTTCAATTTTATTATTGAATCACTTAGAAATACTTCATAAATTGGGGGTTATGATTATTTGAAGTTGACCCTTATAAGAACTTGTATGAAAACTCAATCAGTAAGAAGGCCTTCAACTCAACTTTGTTTTAGAGGTTCCTTATGACCTTAATTTATATTCAATTAACTTATCACACTTAAGACTTTATCTTAACACTTAGTTTCCATAAAATTCATCATGTTCGTGTCTATCCACATACCTAAAATGATTTCAAACTTAGCAAGAAAGTTTGAGGTTCTACAACAAATCAACTAGAACTCAAGTTGCATTGGACTCTACATTAAAACAATGAAGATGAGGAAGAATGAGTAGTCGACATCTAAAATATAGCGCACGCTATTATTGAAAAAGAAGCTGAAATTGTGGCAGATGTTGTTGTTGAAAAAGAAGCCGACAATCAACTGGATCAACATGTAGAATACACCCATTCACCCGGATGAATGTTATGTTCTGCCTATAATGTCTTTCCTCAAGGACATCAGAAAGAAACAAGTAATTGAAAAGAGGGATACAAATGAATATGTTGTTTTCATTTTTCATCAGAAGAAGTTTTCATATTTTGGATTAAACTAATCAATTCTTAAAAATTTCCACCTCACCTATTTAATCCTACTGGGTATCTTTCTTAGTTATGACTATCTTCTCAGGAATTTATAATATTTTCTAAATCATTTTGGCCTTATAGTAAATTTTTTATAGATGAATGACATATTTTTTGTGCCAAAAGTTGTTTTATGATCTTTTTTTATTCAAGAAAGAAGACAATTTCTACAAGTCTAAAAGTTTGAACTAGATCAGTTGGAGTTTTAAATTGGATGATTTAGTGATAACAGATAAGATGTTTTTTATGGATTATATGATTCACGATAATGTTCTCTATTTTAAACTCATTTTGATTGCTTGTTTCTTTTTTCCTTGCTCCATTTTTGTTTTGTTTTTATCTGATTGGTTTTACTATTTTCTTGTGATTTTCATTTTTACCAGAACATATTGATGACATGTTTTACTATCTAAGGAAGGGGATGTTGTATCATCCGCCGATTGATGGAGCTACAAGATATGCAACAACGCAATCATCTTTGATCAATTGTTCAAAATGACAACGAAGGGATATAAAAGTGAGGGTGAAGAGAATTTTCACTAGTGTATGGAAAAAGATCAAAATAACCACTTTCAAATATGAAGTGATATTATTTTTGGGAAGAATATTAAGTGTAGCATGTCATGAGAGAATGTGGACAAGGTATTAGTTCTAATGTGCCCGATAAAAAAAATATAGATGGAAAAAATCATTACATTCTTGTTGTTTTTAACATTGACGATCATAAACTTGAAGTGTATAACTCTCTCAATAATATCCTGAAAAACATAGAAGTGGTGTAGCATGTTGACTATAACACCCAAAAGTCCCAAAGATTAGACCTGCGCATAAAAAATGGAGAAAACAGCTGAAATTACACCAGATCACAAAACGAATCATCAGGTGAGTCATCAAGTCACCTACCAACTTGTTAGGTGATTTGTTAGGTGTGAAACATTGGTGAAAATTTGAGTTTCAGAGAGTCTTGATATTTGGAGGAAAGATCCATTAAGTGTGATGGAGAATCATTAGTGAAAGTGTCAAAAGAAGACCGAAAAGTTGAAAATTCTTGCCAGTGGTAATGGGTGGTACCTGATGACTCATCAAGTACCCTAACGAGGTGTTAGGTCTAGCAGAGTCAAATTCTCAATCGAGTCATTAGGGGTATTTTCATACTTTCTGTGTCCTTAACTCCTAATCTAAGTCATTTTAAGCTCCTAAGAGGGTATATTCTATGGTTTTATTCGTTCCTAACTTCATTCTACTCCTAACACCTCTATGTTGAAGATCAATCCTCTCAAGCCCTCAAGTATAAAGGTCCTCCTTCTTCTCCAATCTCTTAGGAATCAAACCCTAGCAATAATTTCACCAAGCCCAGGTATGCGGGGTCATGAGTGGGGAGTTTCTTCCATCCTCGTATCTAATTTCACCTCTATCTAATGAGTTTCAAGTCTCTAAGAATGATCTTATGAAATAGGGTTAGACCCAATTCTCATGAAATCTCTTATGCATTAAAGTCTCTTATGATTCAATCATGTTTTATGATTATGAATGCATGTCTTATACTACGATCTCTCATGAACCTATATTTTCAAGTTCATGATGATTTTACTCAATTATGCATGATCTTATGAATTTGAAGCTTATGAACCTATGATTTCAAGTTATGACTATTATTCAAGTATGCATGAATTTCAAGAATCTCAAGCTTATGTATAATGACTGACCCAACGGTATTATTTTCATGGCTAGTTCATGTATGTCAAGTATGATTATGATTTTCATGTTTTTAACAAGCCCATGCAAAACCAAGTATGTTTCATGACTATGACTATGAGCAATACACATATTTTTGGAATAGTATCTAGCACTGAGTAGGCTAGGATACAACACACCTATGTCTCAAAACTACGTTCCATCATAGAATAAGAGGTCCTCGCCAGTTGAGAGTGTCTCTCTTGCCCCTAGCCTAAGGAGTCCTCTTCAGTTGAGAGTGTCTCCCTTACGCTATGATAACGTCCAAACTACACTCTTCGTTACCAAAGAGTATAAAAGGTCGTTGTATCAAAACAAATATCCCAGCGGATGTCGAGGTCAAATCCCATAGGGAATTGAGTCGATAATTCAAAAGTCATAAACTAATTCAAACTAGAACGCATAGTTGTTCAACATTTGAAGAGTAAAATTGGGGGGGGGGGGATTAAAGGAAAATAACTATATAATTCTAAACTAAGACTAAAAGGTGGGAATTCCAATTCAAGCAATCACAAGTGAGAGGCTAGGGGCATTCTATAGATGTGATCACAACTAAATTGAGAATTTCTTTAATGCCTTAGACTCAAAATCATCATAGATAGCAGTAGATAATTCACATTCTCTTATTTTTCAACCATAAGAATGTTTATGCCTTGAGTTCTTGAAAAACCCAAAGCCAATTCATGTTATCAACCACACAAGCTTGAGAAAGGACTAGCTATTTCTAGCCTTGAACTTTAGTGGAGTGAAAATTTGGATTTTAACTCTCTCTAGCTTAATCCCACACACTAACACTTCAATTTCTCACTAATATTTTCTCACCCAATTCCTACATTTCTCTTTCAAGAAAAAGCAAGAAAAGTAAAGCACAATTCATATTTACAAACCATCAATTTAGGAAATTATAACTTGGGAGAAGATAATAGATTTACAATTTCAATAAAAATCCAAGGGCAATTTATCAAAACCCAATCAAATTACCGAACCCACCATGAATATACCTCTAGCTAGCAAATTAGTCAAGCATATTTAAAGATAGAGAGAAGATACCAAGAGGATTCCCCTCACATTCATAACATTAGCTTCACAAATTTACTTCACAAACTCTTACAATAATTGTGGAATTCCCCCAAAATGGGTTAAAGAAAAAGAAGAAGAAAAGTTCTACCTAACTCTCCAAATCTATGGTGAGAGGATTCTACCTAAAATGCTATGAAAAAGATGAAGTCTAGATGAATGAATTGAATGGTGTACAATGAAAGCTATGTAATATCTGTACTTTCTTGTGCATCACTTTCCCAAAATGTCGTTGAAGCTTATAGATTCTTTGGAGACCTTTCTCGACCATTTTACCCTTCATTAGATAGCCTCACCTATGAAGAACTGGCGTTTAGCTAGTGACAATCTGCAAAGAACCGGTAGTCCGCCGCCCAAAAGTGACACGAAACAGTGTCCACAGACGGTTCAACCAACATTTAGCCACTGCCAAACCGCTAGGCGCTGGCTGATCAGCTGGCCTGGATAGTGGCTTCAGCAGTTTGCCCGCGTTTCGTCCTTTCGGATCTGCGTTTAGTCGATTCAAAGCATGTCCTTACACCTCTTTTTGAGCTCAAATCTTCCATCATTTTTGGCTTTTCTCTTTCATATGCTAACTCATAAAATTTCATCTCAAACTTCATGTGTTTTGCTCGATTTCATGCTTTCTCTACTCATGTGAAGTACCTACAAAGAATTCAATCGAAAGGGCATAAAATCCACATAAATGACTCAAAATCTAGGCAAAACCTCATGCTTAGGAGCCTAATGAGTTGGTAAATTTCCAACTCATCAAACCCCTAAACTTGAATCATTGCTTGTCATCAAGTAATGCAATTTTTTACAGTTGAGCAACTGAACAACATGCTATATATATGAGTTTTTGCATCAAGGGTCAATCAAGACATTCTTGCACAAGAAGACATTATTAAAGCTTAGAGCACTACAATAATTGTACACAAAATCATCAAGCCTCAAGACAACCCAAACATTATACACCAACTCAAGAAAAAGAAAAGACTCAAACCATATTGCACCATCATCAATAGGTAACCACAATCATTAAACATATCTTGCATGCATTTATATCATTCAAAAAAGGGGCACAGTTCCTCAAGACAAGTTCAAAGAGCATCTCAAGTCATTTGACTATTCGCATTCAAAACTTGCCTTAAAGTTCGCCACCCTCTTGCCTTAATCACACACCTCTTTTGAAAATAATTTTAAGCATGTACCCTAAGGAAGTGATGCCCCTCGCAAGAAGAGAGAATCCCACACACATTTTTTTAGCATTTCACACAAACGGATTATAAGATAAGACAACTACACTCACTCTCACAAAGAAATTCAAGTGCATATAAATTGACCCATAAGCTTTCCCTTCATGTATCTCGCAACTAATGTAGTGTTGCTACACTCAAAATCAATTAGGACTTGTGGATCATAATGAAGACTAAGGGTAAGGGTAGGATAATTTTTTTTAGCTTTAGTGACTAAAGCCTCCCTAATGGCTTTACAAGCATTTGTGACATCCCATCATCTTATTGAGATCACTCTACCTTATTTCTCCTTGTTCATTATCTTCATCATTTGTGTAACACCAGCCACCCTTATAACACTGGTGAATTTCACATTTAGCCTTATATATGTAAGAGATAGCACCTTTTTACTATTCTTTCTCTTTTTATGATTCGAGGTCTTTCAACCCATTGACTCATTCATTTTATCACAATTTTGGTGCTACATCACATTAAAGCTCTCATTTTCCCCCTTCTCTTGCAAACCCCCAAACATAGGCTTTTGCCTCATCTCACATTCATTTCCTTATTGCTCCCCGTTTCATGGGCTTCAAGCCCCATTTTTCATTATTTTATCACTAAAAATTAGGGAGCCTGGGTGCCAAAGAGAATGATTAAAAATTGGTCATTAGGCTTGTAATGTGATTTTCAAAGAAAGGGTCCAAGGATCAAACTTTGTCTATCAAAGATTAATGTTCAAGGAGGTAAATTTGGGTGAAGTGACTAACAAAAGAGAGCCTAAGATCATGTTCTAAGTGCAGCCACATCTATCATTTCGCCTTGAATCACACTCAGGGCAAGTTCAAGACAATCATGCATACACAAGAATTAAGCCAAAAACCTCACCACACAAGGCATCACAATCCAAGGAGTTCACACACTTCCTTTGTCACATTAAGAGGGTGACTTCTAACAAGATAGTTACGAATCAACAAGCCAAGAAAGGAATATATAATTCATGACAAGAGAGTGCTCATTTTCACATTTAGATACCCCTCTTTTATTTTAAAAATTCATGCACAATGTCAAGAAAGAAATATTGGTGGTGCCTCATCAAACAAGTGCACAAAAGACTCTACAAGACTCTATACTTGACATTTTCCCTTAATAAAGTTTCCTCTCAATCTATCATCAAGAAGTGCCAACCCGGTTCGACAACAAAAAGAAAAGACAAAGAAACCGCTCCTTGAGAAAGAACCATAGTATAAAGAAAACCCTTGGAGTTTATTCAAAGACTACTATCTAAAAAGACGATACTACTAACAAGTAAAGACGATTTACCCTTAATAATGACATCACCCAATCGATCATAGGGCAAATCGTGCATCACTTAACAAGTGGGTTTCTCAGACTTCACCCCTAACAAAATTAATGCATTGTCCTCAATGCTAAGGTTAAAATATATGAGAAAGGAATGGGTGGGAGAACTCCCTGAAACAAAGGAGGCATCCATTTTACACGCATTTTCCATGCTCTCCTTTTTTTTTTCTTCTCTCACTGTTTGCCACGTCCCACACCTATTTCACCCCTGTACAATCAAAGACAACACAAATGTAAAGTAAAACAAAATAACAGGAAAAAAACTATAAACAAAAAGTAAAAGCACTTGGGTTGCCTTCCAAGAAGCGCCTTAGTTAACGTCGTGGCTCGACGGCTTCAACTTTATCACTTTTCTCTCCACTTTGAGCTTTTGAATCACACCACTAATTTCTTTCCATTCTCCTATTCCGCTTGAGGGGTGGTTGTGTAAGGATCAAGGTGCCAAGCAATGGATGTTGCATCTTGTATTCCTTGGCCTTTAAAGGAGGGATGTACTCTGATCTTATTAGCATGACATACTCTAAGATGAAGCCACCTTGATCTTCCTCCTCAACTCCCTCCATTGACTTGATCTCCTCAGTATCCATTTTGTCAACCAAGTTCAATGTTGAGAAATGATAAGAGGGTGGTTTAAGTCGCTCCCCTTTCAAGCATGCTTCTTGCTTGACATCCTCCTTTTCAAGTGCACTCGAGTCTTTCAGCATTATTTTTTGGATGTCATTTAGAGACTCTAGTGGCACTTATTCAACCTTGGAATCTTGTATTTTTGCAATGTTGGTTGGTTGGCACAACTCTATGACTTCTTCAGAGTTCACCTTGACTCCTTCTTCATCATCATTTTGAGCTTCCTCCCATAAGTCGAGTTGAACTATGCTCCATTGTTCACTTCTTCTTGTTATGCTCCTCAATGTCTCCTCCGCTTCTTCTTTTAGAGACTTACCACTCTTTTCTTGAGGAGTTGATTATTCCATGGGCATGGAGGGGTTGACATTCTTTTCCGCATTAGACTCCCACTCCAAAAAGGCTTGGAGCATGGCTTCTATGCGCCCACATGTATTTCTCCTTCCTTCACTTGCCATGACTTCATTCTTTTCAAGCTTAGGAGAAACTTCAATCATAGTCACTATAGCGATAAGTGACCCCATTTGGACATCCAACCCAATGTCTCCCATGACTGCCACCTAATGTGCATCTATATTCATCATAGGAAGGAGAAGGTGCACTCATCTCCCTTCTAGGGGCATCTTTTCAATCTTGCCAATAGTCTGGTCCTCTACAATAAGGACATGGGTCATCATAATAAGGGTTGCAACCAACAAACCACCTTTCATTCCACTATGCCATCATACAACTACAAACAAACAAAAATAAAAATAACACAAGATGTAAAACAAAAATACAACACTAGTTCGAATCAATAAATAACTAATGTCTTATCACAACTCAATTCCCCGACGAAGCTATTTTTGATAATGTCCAAACTACACTCTTTGTTACCAAAGAGCATAAATGGTCGTTGTATCAAAATAATATCTCAACGGATGTCGAGGTCAAATCCCACAGAGAATTGAGTCAATAATTCAAAAGTTATAAACTAATTCAAACTAGAACGCATAGTTGTTCAACATTCAAAGAGTAAAATAGAGGGGAAATTAAAGGGAAATAACTATCTAATTCTAAACTAAGACTAATTTAGGGAGGGGGGATTCCAATTGAAGCAATCACAAGTGACAGGCTAGGGACATTTTACATATGAGATCACAACTAATTCGGGAATTTCTTTAATGCCTTAGACTCAAAATCATCATAGATAGCAGTGGATAATTCTCATTCTCTTGTTTTTCAACCATAAGAATATTTATGCATTGGGTTCTTTCAAATCCCAAAGCCAATTCATGTTATCAACCATACAAGCTTGAGGAAAAACTAGCTATTTCTAGCATTGACCTTTAATGGAGCGAAAATGTGGGTTTTAACTATCTCTAGCTTAATCCACACACTAACACTCCAATTTCTCACTAATATTTTCTCACCCAATTCTCACCTTTCTCTTTCAATAAAAATCAAGAAAAGTAAAATATAATTCATGCTTGCAAACCATCAATTTAGGCAATTATAACTTGGGAGAAGATAATAGATCTACAATTTCAATAAGAATCCAAGGGCAATTTTTCAAAACCCAATCAAATTACCAAACCCACCATGAATATACCTCTAGCTAGAAAGTTAGTCAAGCATATTTAAAGATAGAGAGAAGATACAAAGAGGATTGCCCTCACATTCATCACATTAGCTTCACAAATTTGCTTCTCAAGCTCTTACAACAATGGTGGTATCCCCCTAAAATGGGTTAAAGAAAAAGAAGAAGAAAAGTTCTACCTAACTCTCCAAATCTATGGTGAGAGGATTCTACCTAAAATTCAATGAAAAAGATGAAGTCTAGATGAATGAATTGAATGGTGTACAATGAAAGCTATGTGAATATCTGTACTTTCTTGTGTACCACTTTCCCCAAATGCCCTTGAAGCTTCTAGATGCTTTGGAGACCTTTCTAGACCCTTTTACCCTTCATTAGATGGCCTCACCTATGAAGAACCAGTGTTTAGCCGATGCCACTTTGTCATGACCCGAACGTAGGCCCAGATCGAGAAATGGGACAAGGAGCCCTGAGAGACCCCAAGTCGACCCATGACATGAACATACTTCTCACTCAATCAGTAAAAGCGGAAGACTTAACATAATAAACATAACGGAAGTCTCATCATAACATAACGTCGAGATCAGAAATCACATAATATATGACGAGCTGATTATTACATATAGTTTGAAAGCCTCTACATAACTGATGGGTTGATGGGACAACACCCCAAACTAACCCGACAAGTCTGAAAACTAAAAACACCAAGATAACTAATCACAAATGGTCCTAGGGAGATGAGGAATAACCAATGGAGACGAGATGCTAACTCTGAAAGCTAGCTAGTGATGAGACTGAGTCTGATGATCTGAGCATGTATCATAAAACGATACAACAGAGAGTATGCGGTCAGTACAAGGAAGGTACCTAGTATGTAAGGTAAGTAAAACCACTTAAATAAGAAAAATCACTTAAAACATGCATAATATAAAACATAGTCAAATCAAGAATATGAGAGTAGTGCTTGCATGCTAGTTTCTGAAATCATGATCCGAACGTAACATAACATCATAACTGAATCGATTGACCTAAAGCTGAAATATGATAATCATAAGTAAAAACTGAACATTGGGTCAAACCTGGTTTAGAACATATATGTATATCATGAATGATAAACATGCATAACTAAAATTGTGAGAAATAATGGGCGACTCGTCATATAACTGACATTACCACGATAGAGGTTAAGTGGTCCCAACTATCACACTCAAGTGGGTAGAGCCGCCCAAAGCCTTTCCAGGGCTAAGGACGATACCATGATATCGGTATCAAGGTCAAGGCCCATTCGGGGTAGGGGATAGCTCACAAGGGAGGTACCAAAGTATATATGATATGTAAATCTACGTTCTCACGTAGTTATGAGGCATAGGGTTGATCGACCCTTAGCCTACGCGGTGCTAGACACTACTCCCAGAAATATGCATATGCTCTCCATTATTTTTCAACAAAGCTGACCATCGTCTATTGACGAAGCTGAATAATCGTATACATATCAAATCTGAAATCATACATGAGGAGCTTTAGCTCAAACCATATCACAAGATGAACATAATTGGGAGTCTTAACTCCAAAACCATATGGTAAGCTAATTCGTGAAATCATAAATCATACTTGAACATATGGACATTGCCCAATACTTTAATCATGCTTGAAAATACTTAATTCACTTGAAAACATGATCATAAACATGGGTAACTTGAAAACATGCTTTTCCTCAATAATATCTCATCATACTTGAACATTCATCATAAATCTCAACTTTCATGAACTTCTTATATACGGGCATTTTAATTTATAAAGCTTGAAAACATGATTATAATTGAAAACAATGTAAAACTTTCCCATGAATCATTATTCAATAATTGAAACATACTTAGATCATACCCATGTAGAAAATTAGAAATTTCATGCATTGGGTTAAAATCCCATAAGATCAGCATATGAATTTTCATGAATTAGAGAGGGATTGGGCATGGTGTGAACAAATTCACCATTTCATAACCCTACATACGTGATAGAATCTGATTCTAACACTTTTCTGATTGCTCAATGAAGAATTGAAGAAAGATTTGTAGAAAACCTAAGCTTGATCACCTTCTAAGCCCTCAACTTGCATGCATGAATGTGAATGAGCCTAGAATGCACTTACCCCTCATAAAACTGTCTATTTCGAGCTTAAAATGATGTAGTTTAGGATCCTAGGGCTTAGGAATGATTAAAACACCCTTAATGAAAATCCTGGAAAAACTGAACTGCTAGTAACCACGACTTGTCGTACCATGGCATAACGACTCGTGATCACCACTGCCTCATCCTTCATTCATCTCAAAATCTGACCACAACTCGCATATCATGACTCGTGATTTCCCACCACGAGCCGTAATGTCGGTTGTGGCATAATTCACCTTCACCTGGAACAACCTAACCACGACTCCTCATCACAACTCGTTGCCACTTCCGACGAGTCGTGTCATGACCCATGACATCCTACCCTAACTCCACGGGGGAAAATTCGTCACAACTACTAGCCATGAGTCGTACCTACTCAACACGATTCATAGAGTGGCTCATACTCTGCCCCCAAACTCCAAAACTCCACCATGACTGAAACCACGACCCATCAGATCCCATCACGACTCGTACCACTAGTCGTTCTGATGAAAACTCACGTTTTTCTGCAGAATTCATATCCATTTTCTGAGTCTAGTCTTAGGTACTTCCGGGGTATTATAATATCTCCCCCTTGGGAACATTCATCCTTGAATGTTGAAAACCACAGAAAATCAGAAAAATGAAATCATCATTTTTAATACTGATCATATAAGTTGAAAACTGACAGAACGCCTAACCCCGATTTAAACTACATGTCTGAACTGAATTCATGAATCATACATACATCCATACACATGAAAGAAATTGGGGCACATGAACTGAACATGAAACTGAATAGAGTTTTAGGACAAAAACTGAAACCTCAAGATGGAATTGAGCCGATAGGGAATAAATATGGGCATCTAGCCATCATATCCGCTTCGGCTTCCTATGTAGCTCCCTCAACATGTTGATTCCTCCATAAAACTTTAACTGAAGATACTTCCTTATTTCTTAGCCTTTGAACCTGCCAATCCAGTATTTCCACTAGAACCTCATCATGACTAAGGCTATCTTTCATACCTCTACTCTCCATTGAGACAACTAGATCTGGGCCCCCCAAACACTTCTTTAAGAGCGATACATGAAAAATAGGATGAACAGAAGCTAATTCATAGGACAACTCCAATTCATATGCCACCATGCCAACCCGCTTCGCAATCCGGTAGGGGCTAACATAACGAGGGATAAGTTTTCCTTTCTTTCCAAACCTCATCACTCTCTTCATTGGAGACACCTTCAGAAACACCCAATCATCCACTTCGAACTCTAGATCCCTCCTTCTTATATCGGCATAGGACTTTTGATGACTTTGAGCTATTTTCAACCTGTCCCGTATGAGCTGAATCTGGTCCTATCATTGCCGCTTCATCGACTTCAAACCACCCAATAGGCAATCTATATTTCCGCCCATAGAGAGCCTCAAACGGAGCCATCTAAATTCTGGAATGATAGTTGTTATTGTATGAAAACTTGATAAGAGGCAAATGGTCATCCCAACTACCCTTGAAGTCAATCGCACATGCTCTAAACATGTCCTTGAGAGTCTAAATTGTCCGCTCCTCTTGACCATCCATTTGTGGGTGAAGTGTTGTGCTGAGCTTGACCTGAGTACCCAGTCCCTTTTGAAATGACCTCCAAAACTTAGAGGTAAACTAGGTACCCATGTATGATATGATGGACCAGGGCACTCCATGCAACTGAACTAGCTATCATATGTATAGTTTGGCATAATCCTCTACTGAATCAGTGGTTTTGACCGATAGAAAATGAGCGACTTTGGTCAACCTGTCCACGACCACCCAAATGGAGTCATACTGCTGACGAGTCCGAGGCAACCCTATGATGAATTCCATGTTGATTTCTTCCCACTTCCATGTGGGGATACTGATATCCTAAAGCACACCTCCCGATCTCTGGTGCTCAACCTTCACTTACTGACAATTTGGACACTTAGCCACAAATTTCGTGATGTCCTTCTTCATGCCATTCCACCAATAGACCTCCCGTAGGTCATGGTACATCTTGGTGGCACCTGGGTGTATCGAATATCTGGAACCTTGAGCCTCATAAAACATCCAATTTCTCAAATCATCAACGTCCGAAACGCACAAGTGACCCTGATATCCGAAGCACACCATCTCCCCCTTTGGAGAAGACCTCTACATTCCAATTCTGAATGGCCTTCTTTAACTTTACCAAAATAGGGTCCTTATCTTATATAGTTTTTATATCAGTCACCAAGGATGATTCTGATCTGTTTTGAACTATAATACCGCCATCGGTCGAGTCAACTAAACAAACTTCCAACCTTGCAAGTCGATGCACATCCTTCACTAGCTCCTTTCTCCCCTCATCCACATGAGACACAATCTCCATAGAGAGTCTACTAAGTGCATCTGCTACAACATTAGCCTTTCCCTGATGGTAAAGGACACTCATGCATTAATCCTTAAGTATCTGCAACCACCTCCTTTGTCGTAGATTTAGATCCTTCTGGGTAAACACATATTGTAGACTCTTCTGGTCCGTAAACACATCTACATGGATCCCGTACAAATAGTGTCTCCATATCTTCAAGGAGAATACGACCGCCTCCAATTCAAGATCATGGGTCGGATAATTCTTCTCATGAACTTTCATCTGTCTGGAAGCATATGTTATAACCTTGCCATGTTGCATCAATACACAACTAAAGTTGATTCTAGAAGCATCGCAATACACCACAAACCCACCGGTACCCTCTGGTAGAGTTAACACCGGTGCTGAGTTAAGTCGAGTCTTCAACTCCTGAAAGCTCCTCTCACAAGCCTCCTACCATTGGAACTTCACTTTCTTTTGGTTCAATTTGGTAAATGGTGTTGCAATAGATGAAAAGCCCTCAAAAAATCTCCGATAGTAGCCAGCTAAGCCCAAAAAGCTCCGGATATCTGAAGGATTCACTGGTATAGGCCAATTCTTCACCACTTCTATTTTCTAAATGTCCACTTTTATGCCCTCACTTGAAACCACATAGCCCAAAAATGACACTGAGTTCAACCAAAACTCGCACTTGCTGAATTTGGTGGATAGTTGGTGATCCTTAAGAGTCTATAGTACCACCCTCAAATGAGCGGCATTCTCTTCCTCGCTTCGAGAGTATATCAGTATGTCATCAATAAACACGGTCATGAACATATCCAAGTATGGCTTGAACACCCTATTCATTAAATCCATAAAAGCTGTAGGAGCATTAGTTAGTCCAAAAGGTATAACTACAAACTCATAATGACCATACCGCATCCTAAAGGCTGTCTTCGGGACGTCACTCTCCCGAACCCTGAGCTGATGGTATCTGGACCTAAGATCTATCTTCGAAAATCATTTGGCACCTTGCAGCTAGTTAAATAAATCATCAATCCTGGGAATAGGATACCTGTACTTTATGGTGACCTTGTTCAATTATCGATAATCAATACACATACATAGAGAGCCATTTTTCTTTTGGAAAAAGAGAACTAGGGAACCCCATGGGGATTTTCTTGGTCTAATGAAACCCTTGTCTAGAAGGTCTTTCAACTGCTCCTTCAATTTCTTTAACTCGGTTGGGTCCATTTTGTAAGGAGGAATGGATATAGGCTACATATCGAGAAGAAGGTCAACACCAAAATCAATCTCCCGTTCGAGAGGGATTCCCGGTAGATCATCTAGGAAGATTTCTAGATACTTGCATACTACTAGGACTAACTGGATAGTCGGGGTCTCGGTCGTAGAATTCCTAACCCTATCTAGATGGTATACACGACCTTTGGAGATCATCTTTCTGGCCTTAAGGTAGGAAATGAAATGACCTATAGGCACAACTGAACTACCCTTCCATTCTAGGACTGGCTCAACCAGAAATCTAAAATCTACTACCCGGGTTCTACAATTAACTGAGGCATAACATGCAAATAGCCAATCCATGCCGAGGATAACATCAAAATCAGTCATGGCTAACTCTACTAGATCTACTGAGGTGACTTTCTGAAGGACTGTGACCAAGCAACTTCTATACGCCCATCTAGCTACTCATGGGCATCAGCAAGCCCCACCTGTTTAGGAGTCCTAGGCACCAGAGGCAGTTGCCCATGTTAAGTTTCAGGCAGCTATCTAGATGTTGGCGCAGGCCTTGACCGCCCATGTCAACCGGACCACATATGGTTCAAACAGTGGAGAGATGCTAGGGAAGTGGGTGCAAGCCCTATTGGTTGGGAAGAGTTCTATATAGCATTTTTGGATCGATTCTTCCCTCGGGAGATGAGGGAGAAAAAGGCGGCTGAGTTTGTTAACTTGAAGCAGGGTGACATGACGATTCAGGAGTATGCAATGGAGTTCACACGACTATCTAAATATGCACCAGAGTTGGTGGCTAACCAGAGGGCTCGGGTGAGTCATTTTGTACATAGAGAGGCGGACTATCTAGATAAGGACTGCCGGATTGTCATGTTGCATTGAGATATAGACTTTCCCTACATTGTGCTGCATGCTCAACAGATGGAGTCAGTATATCAGAGGTAGAGAGAGGCCAAAAGGGCCAGGACCGACAGTTATGGGACTTCTCAGGTCAGATCAGGGGGTGGACAGCGCCAGCAGTATCAACATAGGTCTATTGCTCCAGCACAATCATTAGCCAGTACGCCATCTAGTTTACAAGGGGATCGAAGGAGTAGGGCTCCAGATTCGAGAGGCCAGGGTAGCATGCAGATAGAGCGCACTTTCCCAGCTTGTGCGAAGTGCGGCAAGAATCATCCAAGGAAGTGCCTAGTAAGCTTGGATGCTTATTTCAGGTGTGGCAAACCTGGAAACAGACTCAGGGATTGCCCTTCAACCAGACCGGGGATAGGTGGAGTCCGTATGCCAGTAGCCAGTTCTGCCGTTCCAGCAGCATGTTCCCCTCAGCAAGGTGCACCGACTATTTTAGCCGGTGGTCAGCGTCAAAACAGGTTTTATGCTTTAGCACCCTGTCAAGAGTAGAAGGTCTCCTCGGATATGGTCACTGGTATTTTGCGTGTTTTACATATTGATGTTTATGCTTTGCTAGATCTGGGAGCTACCTTGTCTTTAGTGACCCCTTACATCGCTAGTAGCTTTGGAGTTAGTCACGAGACTCTGTGGGAACCATATTCGGTTTCTACTCTTGTCGGTGATTCGATCATAGCTAGGCGGGTATATAGAGGATGCTCGGATACTATATTGCATAAAGTCACCTCCACGAACGTTGTAGAGTTAGCCATGACTGACTTTGATATTATTCTTGGCATGGATTGGTTGTATGCGTGTTATGCTTCTGTAAATTGTAGAACCCGTGCGGTAGAATTTTGTTTTCTTAGCAAATCAGTTTTGGAGTTGAAGGGTAGTTCGACTGTACCAACAGGTCGATTAATTTCATATCTTAAGGCCCGAAAGATGATTTCTAAGGGTTGAATGTACCATCTAGTTATGGTTAAAGATATTGAGTCCAAGACCCTGACTATCCAGTAAGTTCGGTGGTGCGTGAGTATCCAAAGGTCTTTCCCGATGATTTGCCAGGTGTTCCTCCCGAGCAGGAGATTGATTTCGATATTGACCTTCTTCTCGAGATGCAAACTATATCTATCCCTCCTTATAGGATGGCTCTGGCCGAGCTAAAAGAGTTGAAGGACCTGTTAGATAAAGGCTTTATCAAACTTAGCAAGTCTCCATAGGGTGCACCAGTTCTATTTGTCCGAAAGCGGAATGGTTCTCTTCGCATGTGTATTGACTATTGATAATTTAACAAATTCACCGTCAAGAAATCCTATCCTTTACCCAATATCTATGATTTGTTTGACTAGCTTTAGGGTGCCAAGTGTTTCTCAAAGATAGATCTCAGGTCCGGGTATCACCGGCTCAAAGTTCGGGAGAGTGATATCCCGAAGACAACCTTCAGGATGTGGTATGGCCATTATGAGTTTGTGGTTATGTCTTTTTGACTAACAAATGCTCTTACAGCTTTTATGGACCTGATGAATAGGGTGTTTAAGCCATATCTGGACATGTTCGTGATTGTGTTCATTGATGACATCCTTATATACTCTTGGAGCAAGGAGGAGCATGCCGCTCATTTGAGAGTAGTGTTGCAGACTCTCAAGGATCGCCAATTGTATGCAAAGTTTAGCAACTGTGAGTTCTGGTTGAACTCGGTAGCATTTATGGGCCATGTAGTATCAGGCGAGGGCATAAAAGTAGATTCTCAAAAAATTGAGGCGGTGAAGAAATTGGCCTAAACCGGTGAATCCTTCAGATATTTGGAGTTTCTTGGGTTTAGCTAGACACTATCGGATATTTGTTGAGGGTTTCTTATCTATTGCGACACAGTTGACCAAGTTGACTCAAAAAAAGGTAAAGTTCCAATGATTAGAGGCTTTTGAGAAGAGTTTCCAAGAGTTGAAGGCTCGACTTACTACCACACTAATATTGACCCTACCCGAGGGTACATATGATTTTGTGGTGTATTGTGATGCTTCAAGAATCGGACTCGGGTGTGTATTGATGCAGCGAGGGAAGGTGATAGCATACACCTCGATATAGTTGAAAGTCCATGAGAAGAATTACCCAACCCACGATCTTGAATTGGACGCAGTGGTGTTCACATTGAAGATATGGAGACATTACTTATATGTGGTCCATGTTGATGTGTTTACGGACCACAAGAGTTTACAATATGTATTCACGCAAAAGGATCTCAATCTTCAGAAATGAAGGTAGTTGGAGCTACTCAAGGACTACAATATCAGTGTCCTTTACCATCGGGGTAAGGCTAATGTGGTAGCAGACGTACTTAATAGGCTCTCCATGGAGAGTGTGTCCCACGTGGATGAAGGAAGGAAGGAGTTGGTGAAGGATGTACATCAACTCGCAAGGTTGGGAGTTAAGTTGGTCGACTCAACCGATGGTGGTGTTGTTGTCTAGAATGGATCAGAATCGTCTTTGGTGACTGATGTGAAAGCTAAAAAAGATGAGGATCCGACTTTGGTAAAGCTGAAAGAAGTCGTTCGAATTCAGAAGGTGGAGGTCTTCTCCCAAGGGGGGGATGGTATGCTTCGATACCAGGGTCACCTATGTGCTCCCAATGTTGACGATTTGAGGAGCCGAATATTGCATGAGGCCCATGGATCCAGGTATTCCATCCATCCAAGTTCCACCAAGATGTATCATGATTTACGAGAGATCTATTGGTGGGATGGAATGAAGAGGGATATTGCAAAATTCGTAGCCAAGTGCCCGAACTGTCAGTAAGTAAAGGTTGAGCATCAAAGTCCGGGGGGAGTACTTCAGGATATCAGCATTCCTACTTGGAAGTGGGAAGAGATTAATATGGATTTCATTACAGGCCTACCTCATACTGGTCAGCACTATGATGTGGTAGACAGGTTGACCAATGCTTCACATTTCCTACTGGTGAAAACCACAGATTCAGCGGATGATTATGCCAAGCTATATATCCGAGAGTTGGTTCGTCTACATGGAGTGCCCTTGTCTATTATTTCAGACCGAGGTACTCAGTTTACCTCTCAGTTTTGGCGGTCTTTCCAGAAAGGGCTTAGGACTTAGGTTAAGCTTAGTATAGCATTTCATCCGTAGATCGATGGTCAAGCGGAGAGGACAATCCAAACCCTCGAGGATCTATTGAGAGCAGGTGTGATGGACTTCAAAGGTGTTGGGATGATAACTTATCCCTGATTGAGTTTGCTTACAATAACGGCTATCACTCTAGCATCCAGATGGCATTATTCGAGGATCTTTATGGGCAGAGGTGTAGATCACCCATCAGATGGTTTGAGGATGGTGAGGCAGCTATGATAGGGCCAGATTCAGTTAATGAGGCTATGGTGAAGGTTCAGTTGATAAGGGACAGGCTGAAAACCACTTAGAGTCATCAAAAGTCATATGCTGATGTGAGGAGGAGAGAGTTGGAGTTCGAGGTGGATGATTGGGTATTTATAAAGGTATCTCCCATGAAGGGAGTCATGCGGTTTGGGAAGAAAGGAAAACTCAATCCCCACTATGTTGGTCCCTATTGAGTTATGAGAAGAGTTGGTAAGGTAGCATATGAGTTAGACTTACCCTCAGAGCTATCTTCCGTGCATCCTATGTTTCATGTGTCTCTTTTAAAGAAATTTTTGGGAGACCCAGCCCTAGTAGTCTCGGTGGACAGCGTTGGTGTAAAGGATATGAGGAAGTTGCAATTGAACTATTGGATCGTCAAGTGCGGAGGTTGAGGAACAAGGAAATAGCTTCAGTAAAGGTGTTATGGAGAAATCAGCATGTTGAGGGAGCTACATGGGAAGCCGAAGCAGATATGATGGCTAAATACCCACACTTGTTCTTTACCGGCTCAGTTTCGACTTGAGGTATCAGTTTTATTCTATGACTCTATTTAGTTTTCATGTTCGGTTCATGTGTTCAAGTTTCTTTTATGTGTATGGATGTGTATGTGAAGCAAGAGATTAGTTCAGTTATGTGATATGAATAGGAGGTAGTCATTCCATTAATCTTCGATTTAAATGATCAGTATTTGAATATGATAATTGCATATTTTTGTTTTCTGCTTGTTTCCTATATTCAAGGACTAATATTCCTAAGAGGGAGATATTATTATACCCCGGGAGCTCAAAGATCGGACTTAGGAGTTGAAATGGGGAAAAAGTGGAAATTGATATTGCAGTCTTAGGACGAGTCATCTCACGACTCGTGAGGACAGCCCACGAGTCATCAGGAGACTCGTGGGGAAGGAAAATTAGTTGGGAAAAGGAAGAATAGGTAGTGTACCTGACGGGAGTCCTCATGAGTCATTGTTAGCCTTAACGACTCGTGGGGGTGAGTCGTTGGCAGGTTTGGAAACCAAAGTTTGGGAATAAGACAATGTACTTAACGACTGGTGACCACGAGTCATGGTCACCCCTAACAAGTCGTGATGTGACCAATTAAGAGCCCAAGAACAAAGAAAAGTAGTGCACTTGACGATTGACATGACGAGTCATGGCCAGTGAGGACGAGTCGTTGGGTCCCTCATTGGGACCTCCTGGCAATTAATTTTCTGCAAATTAGTAAGGGCCTTTTCGTAATTCCTAAGTTCCTAAAACCTAAGCTACGTCGTTTTAGCCTATGAAAGGTGGGTTTTAGAGGGGGAAACTATCCTAAGTGTTCATTCATGCATGCAAGAGAATAGAAGAGTGATAGAGAGGTGAGCAAAGGGTGATTCAAGGTTTTCTTCTTCAATATCTTTCAACTCCTTTTTGGGCATTCAAGGGAGATCAATATTCATCCTCCATCAGGTGTGTAGGGTCACGAATGGGCATTTCCATTCACACCCATGCCCATCCTCTATTGATTCATGAAAATCTATCAAAAATCTCATGGGGTTTTAATTCAAACCTTGTGGAATTTTAATGATTTACCAATGGGTTGTTTTAAATTGTGATTCAAATTATATTTTGTGAATTTTGATCATATTTTACAACTATTTTGATTATCAAATTATTGATTTTGGATTATACCAAATTAAGCCTACTTATGCATGATCTATGATGAATCGATTTATGATCTACTCTTCAATTATTGATATTTACAAACCCAACCTGATTTATGATTTGAAATATGGACTTATTCAATTACCTATCATGATTTGATGATTTACAAGTATGCATGAACCCTATGATTCATGAATTAAGTTTTGGCCGACTCACGGCCTTATGTCATGGCTAGTTCACGTATGTACGATTATGTTTATGATTATCATGATTTAACTAACCTATGAATTCATGCATTTTATACTATGAGATCTATATACGTTTTGGGAGTAGTATCGAATACCGAGTAGGTTCGAGGACTAGGTTCTGCCCTGGATCTCATAAACTACGTGCCACCGTAGGTATGTTAGGACCTCCTTTGTGATTGTCCTAGGCCCAAATGGCCCTTTTCATGGTAATATCACACTTTCATGGTCCTACCCTTGGCAAGGTACATATACCCTCCCGACTAGGGTTACAAGTCAGGCTTCATGTGTGCTCATTTGGGGTATGTCGGTTAAGATAATCTCCCATTGTTCCTCATGATTTATACATGTTTATGATTATGTATGTTGGCTCAATAAAAGTTTATTATGGCTTTCCTATCACAATTATGGTTACAATTGTATTACAAATGCTTTGAAAACCTTGAGCATTATGATATGTCATGTTACGATATTTATGATATGAGCATGATGTCCTACTCTTATGATGTTTTTATGAGTTTTTACATATTTAAAATGTACGTTTTACTTACCTTTCATACTCGGTACATTGCACGTACTGACCGCATACTTTCTATGTTGTATCATTTCATGATATAGGATCCGGCACTCAGACTCATCCTTATATCTAGATCATCTCAGAGTTTTCCTTCAGCTTATTGGTGAGTCCTCATGTTTCGAGGGTCGTTTGATAGACGATATGCTATTTTATGTTTCAGTATTTGTTGGGGTTAGTTGGGGTGCTGTCCCATCAACCCATTGTATGTACTAGAGGTTTTCAAACGGTATGTAGAACTCAGCTTGTATATGTCTAGTACTTCTGAATGTTGCGATATGCAAGGATTGATTTACGTTTCCGCTATGTCTTATGTTTAATCTTTTGCCTTTAATGAATGAGTAGATGTATGCTTATGCCATGGGTCGACTTGGGGTCCTCTCAGAGTTCCTTGTCCCGTGTTATGATTCGAGTCTACATTCGGGTCATGACACATTTGCTACCACCTACTGATTAACTTGGGAAATAAAGGCATGTGTTAGCATCTGAATGGCTGCCTTGAATTCAGTGTGGGCAATCGGCTCCGGTATATGCTCCGCATGGGCTGGTGGGGCCTATTGATGCCCTTATCCATTGCCATCCTCGTGGCCATTTCCGTTTCCATTTCTTCTGTTGTTAACTCAGCGGGGAGGCATGATTCTGCACATGCATATTGTACGAGTTAGAAGGATAGAGAGACATTTCACCGCATGACATAGATCATGAAAGAAGGAAACATTTCCTAAACGTTTCATAGCCTCTTTGTCATAAGTGTGGCGTGCTTCACACTCGTGAAAAATACTCTACTTAACACAACTTTCAGATAACTTAGGATATTTCAAAACCTATTTCTCTGATACCAATTTTTTAACGACTCGAACATAGGCCCGGATTGATACACGGGACAAAGAGGCCCGAGAGACTCCAAGTTGACCCATGGCATGAACATACATCTAACTCAATCAATATAAGAAGAAGATTTATTACAATAACATAGTGGAAGTCTAAACATAGCATAACATCAGAACACATACACAAATCTGAAGTTGATTATACACTATGTCTGAAAAGCCTCTATTTCTGATGAGTTGATGGGACAAGATCCCAACTAACTATCTAAGTCTGAAACTGAAAATACAAAGATAATTGATAAGAAATGGCCCTCGGGAGATGAGGACTCACCAACTGAGACTGGATGCTAACTTCAAAAACTGGCTAGTGGCGGGGCTGAGTTTGAAGATCGGAGCATGTATCATGAAATGATACAGCATAGAGTATGCGGTTAGTACGTGAAATGTACCGAGAGTATGCAAAGGTAAGTAAAACCACTTAAGTAAGTAAAATCAGTAATAATTCATTTTATAAAAACATAATCAAGATAAAATCTGAGAGTGTAACATTTGCATGCTATTTTCTGAAAGCATGATAGAACATAATTGCATATCATAATGATTTGAATGACCCAAAGCTGAAAACAATGATAATCATAAGTAAAACTGAACATTGGGTCAAACCTGCTTAAAGACATATATATATATATCATGACATTTTATAAAACATAATCAAGATAAGATTCTAAGTGTAACATTTGCATGCTATTTTCTGAAATCATGATCTGAACATAATTGCATATCATAACTGATTTGAATGACCCAAAGCTGAAAAAATGATAATCATAAGTAAAACTGAACATTGGGTCAAACCTGCTTAAAGACATATATATATATATCATGAATGATAAACATGCATAATTGAAATCATGAGGAACAATGGGAGACTCGTCATATAACCGACATTACCACGATAGAGCTTATGTGGTCCCGACTATCACACTCAAAGCGGGCAGAGCCGTCCAAGCCTTTTCTGGGCTAAGGATGCGACTATGATATCGATATCAAGTTGAAGGCCCCTTGGGGAAGGGGAAAGCTCACAAAGAAGGTCCCGAATAATATGAACATACCTACGTTGGCTCATAGTTCTGAGGCATAGGGTTTACTGACCCTTTGCCTACTCAGTGCTAGACACTACTTCCAAAAACATGTATATGCTCTCCATCATTTTTAACGAAGCTAACCATCGTCTATTGATGAAGCTAAGTAATCATATACATATAAAATTTGAAATAATACATGAGGAGTCTTGGCTAAAACCATACCACAAGCTGAACATAATTGGGAGTCTTGACTCCAAAAGCATGTGGTAAGCTAATTCATGAAATCATAAATCATACTTACACATATGGGATTTCCCAATACTTAAACATGCTTGAAAATACTTGATCACTTGAAAACATAATCATAGATATGGGTAACCTGAAAACATACTTTTCTCATAAATATCTCATCATACTTGAAGATATATCATAGATCTCAACTTATATGAACTTTCAAGGATGGGCATCATAATTTATAAAACTTCAAAACATAATTTATAATTGAAAATATTGTAAAACTTTCCCATGAATCATAATTCAATGATAGAAACATGATTAGATCATACCCATGGTAGAAACTTAGGAAATTCATGCATTGGGTTAAAACTCCACTGAATTAACTTGTAGATTTTCATGAATCAGAGAGGGATTGGGCATGAGTGTGAAAAAATTCACCCATTCATAACCTTACATACCTGAGAGAATCTGATTCTACAACTTTTCTGATTGCGCAACGAATAATTGGGGAAGAACCTTAAGAGATTGAGCTCGATCACCCCTCTAGACTTCAAAACTTACATGCATGAATTAGGAATAGATTAGGATGAACTTACCCTTATTAAATCTCACTCTTCAGAGTTTAAAATGACATAGTTTAGGCCTTAGGATCATATAAATTATGAAAAATACCTTACTAAACTCGCAGGGAAGAACAGATTGCCAGTCCCAACAAGGGACTGGATGAGTCGTCATCCATGGCCACAAGTCATGGCCCGTCGTCCATCATGTACACTGCCAAAGATCTGGTGAAGGTTACCATGAGGGACATAATGGGTCATTACTGGTGATTATGACTCATGGTCACCTCCTGTTGCCTTTACTGCCCAAATTCCTCTTCCTTCCACCAGCCTTGACCACGACTGACTCAATGAGTCGTGGTGTTGACCACGACTCGCGGTCATGTCCGTGGTGACCCAAAAACTTAGATTTCCAACTTATGTCCAACTCCTCACCACAAATCACTTAACAACTTGTGGCCATGCTGATGGGTCACAGGATAACTCATTTTGTGACTTGATGCAGAAAATCCTATTTTATCCGTTTCAACTCACAGGTCTGATCTTAGGGCTTTCGGGGTATAACACAAAGTAAAAGTGTCTCATATACATATAAACACACTAATTCCATGCTAGTTTCTTTAGTTTTAAGTGTGGAAAGTGTTGTAAACCCATAGCACATCATTGACCAAAGCAGCACACTTCTTACCAGTAAAAACCACAGATTCAACCGAGGATTATGCTAGATTGTACATTTGAGAGTTAGTCCGATTACATGTAGTGACATTATCTATCATCTCGGACAAGAGTACTCAGTTCACCTCTCAGTTTTGGAGATCTTTTCAAAAGGGTCTTGGCACTCAAGTGAAGCTTAGCACAGCTTTTAACCCTCTGATAGATAGTTAGGACAAGCGAACCATTCAGACCTTATAGGATATGTTGAGCTTTCATGATCAATTTCAACAGTAGTTGGGATGATCTCTTGCCCCTCATCGAGTTTGCCTACAATAACAGTTACCACTCCAGCATTCAATTGACTCCATTTGAGGCACTCTATGGGCGGAGGTGTAGATCACCTATTGGTTAGTTCAAGGTAGGTGAGGCTACACTGATAGGGTCAGATTCAGTTCATGAGGCCATGGAGAAGGTTCAGCTTATTAGAGAAAGATTGAAAATAGCTCAGAGTCGACATAAATCTTATGCGGATGTGAAGAGGAGAGAACTTGATTTTGAGGTTAATGATTGGGTATTTTTGAAGGGGTCTCCCATGAAGGGAGTTATAAGGTTTGGAATGAAGGGGAAGCTTAGTCCCCTTATGTTGGTCCATATAGTATTATGAGGCGTGTTGGCAGGTTGGCATATAAGTTGGAGCTACCAGCAGAGCTAGCTTTGGGGCTCCCAGTTTTTCATATATCTCTATTGAAGAAGTTCATCGGTGACCCAGCCTTAGTTGTTCTGGTAGAGAATATAGGTGTGAAAGATAGGCTTACCTATGAGGAGTTTCCAATTGAGATCCTTGATCGTCAAGTTCGAAAGATGAGAAATAAGGAAGTAGCTTTAGTTAAGGTGTTGTGGAGAAATCAGCATGTTGAGAGAGTTACGTGGGACGCCGAAGAAGATATGATGGCTAGATACCCCCAATTTTTTCCTTCCGGCTCAGTTCCAACATGAGGTATCAGTTTCCTCCTTAGTACTCTATTCAGTTTCATGTCGAGTTCCTGTCTCTAGGTTCCTTTCATGTCATTACATGCATGTATGTTTCATGAGTTCAGTTCAGTCATGTATTTCAGCCCGGAATCAGTTACTCCGTTAGTTTTCAATTAAAGTTTCTTGGTTTTGGGCTTTTCATTCCCTCTCTTAGCCCTCCAACATGTTTAAATCAACATTCAAGAAAGAATGTTCTCAAGAGGAAGATATTGTAACACCTCGAACCTCGAAATACCTTCTTGAAGGAAAATAACTGAAATTACAGATCTAGTGCAGAGGTCGATGGATGAGTCGATGGCCTGTCATAGGTCTAACGGTGTGAGTGACGACTGTCATGAAGTTGACATACTATTATGGACAGCATCGAGGCCAGACGGCATGGGTGGTGGACCATCAGGTAGGCGACAGGTCGTCGCGTGTTCCGTCGGAGAGAAACCTTGTGTCCCAGTGAGTGACAGTTGGATTGACAGACTGTCATCTTAGTGATGTCTTGTCACACCCACCGTCTCTTAGGCCAGTTGAGACCCCTTTTATGGATAAGGGTGATGGCATGAATGACAGACCATCGGGAGTGTGACGACCCGTCACGGGTACCATCAGGACGCCCAATCGTTCAGTTTCTGCTTGATTCTCAGGGGTAATTTTAAATCTCCTTTCCTTTTAACTCCTATAGTTTATCATTTTGGACTTTCTAATGAGGATTTTAGAGGGTTTAACCTAGCCTAAGTCATTATACTCTCACTCCTACTTTGAATTCAAAATTTCCTCTCCCAAGATCAACAAGGATTCTTCATCAATTTCACTCCCATCTCCTCAAATTTATCTTTGGATCTCAAGCTAAGTCAAGAATTCAGTGGACACAAGTATGTAGTCTTATCAATGATGGGTTCTTTTACCCTCATTCCCTTTCTTCAAGCAAATTCATGATCACCCATTCCCCAAGTCCTATTGTTCGAAATGTTAGAGTTTGTGTTGGGTTATGAAATTCCTCCATGATTCTCTTATGGATATATCTGAATAGACATGAATTTATAATTTCCATAATTGGTGTTTTATGATTCCTATAAGTTCTCATGAAATTATGGTCCCTTATGTTACAAGTATGATTATGAACTCTTATGACTAAATTCCTTTTTGTGAGATTCTAGGATCCTCTAATGTTTTTATCCTCTCAAGCCTAATTTATGTTTTATGATTTATGATGCATGATTTTATATAAGAAATCTTCATAAATTTATGAATTTTAAGTATAAGGATTCTCTCAAGTATACATGACTTTTACAATTATGAAGTTTATGTTTATGATCCAAATCAAGGGCCTTCTTTCATGGCTAGAACACGTATTTCAAGTATATCCATATATATTATAATTTAACTATCCCATGAAACTCATTATGATTTCTCATTACTCATTATAGGCCATGTGTATATTTTTGGAGTGTGTGCTTGAGTAGGCACAGGAGTTGAGCAAACTCGAGTCTTGACTACGTGCCAATATAGGTTGATATGCATGTTAACCCTGAGGTTTCTTTGGTAGTAGTATATCCATATATATTATAATTTAACTATCCCATGAAACTCATTTATGATTTCTCGATACTCATTATAGGCCATGTGTATATTTTTTGGAGTAGTGACTAGCACTGAGTAGGCCCGGGGTTCAGGCAAACTCCGAGTCTTAGAGCTACGTGCCAATATAGGTTGATATGCATGTTAACCCTATGAGGTTTCTTTAGTGATCATGCCATGTTATCTTTCTTTGACTTGGCAAAGCTTAGGACGGCTCTGGCCACTTGAGTGAGATAGTTGGAGCATTATGTAAGCTCTATCATGATAGTGTCGATTATGACGAGTCCTCCCATTGTTTATATTTTTATGCATGATCATGTTACGGTACTTCGGCTCAATTTATGATTTACAAGGTTCTTTTATGATTACCATTATTACTAGCTTGTGAACAGTCTTATAAACGCTCTCATGTCTAAATTATAATTTATTACATCATGTTCAGGAATGTTCTATTGTCATGAACTTTTTTGTATTTTAATTACTTGTTCAAATTACTTTCATAATCAGTATATTCCAAGTATTGACCTCATACTCTATGTTGTATTATTTCATATAACAGGTCTGACCGATCAGACTCAACCCCGCCGATAGTCATGCTCCAACCTCAGACCGCTTTAGTCCAGTCTTGGTGAGTCCTCATAGTCTGAGGATATTCTCTCAGTTTATGTGTTGTATGTTATTTCAGTTTTAGACTTTAGCGAGCTAGTTAGGGGTGTTGTCCGATTAACTCATCAGATGTTCTAAAGGCTTCTCGAATGATATGTACATGTTTCAGCTTTTGTCGAATGTTGACTCCATTTATGTTATTTTTGAGATTCTTTTGACTTTCTCTTACTCATGTTACAACTTTAAATTCCATTTTAGTCATGCTCTTGAATTACTTAGTATGTGTCATGGGTTAGCTTGGGGTCATTCATGGCTCCAGGTTTCGTGTATAGATCCGGGGCTCATACTCAGGTCGTGACATAACTGCATACTCTATGCTATTTCGTCTCATGACATAGGCTCGGGTGACCATTCTTAGCCCTGACACTAGCTTTTCTCTCGCTTCAAATCATTTCAGTTCCAGGTTTGGTTATTCCTCATGATCCAAGGACATCAGTTTGTCATATGTTTTCTTTTGTTTATGTCTTTCAGTTTTCAGATCATCAGCTCATCTATGATTAGAGGCTTTTCAGACAGTTATGTATAGATGGTTCAGCATTGTAGGCTTGTTGCCTACACTTATGCTTTATGATATTCAGTCTTCCACTTATGTTATGTTCATGACTCCTTTCTACTTAGTTTATGTTCAAGAATATGCTATGTATGTGCCATAGTTTAGTTTATAGTCATGGTTTAAATTGGAGTCATTTGTGGTTCTAAGTCCCATGTTGCGGCCCAGCGTCTCATGCTCGGATTGTGACATAGACCCTTTTGCTATTTACTCTCAAAGTTGTTGTGTTTTTTAGATTTTGAGAGGTTTAGGCCATTGTATGGGAATGATTTCAGCAAGCTCAACATTATTTCGGCAAGTTGTCCCAAGCAAGAAAGGTATGTATTTTTCTTTTTCTAGTTTTTTGTTTATGTGTTTTTACGTTTTTAATATATAATAGTTCTCTTCTTGCTAATTTTTTTCTCAGAGGTACCGATTGTGGCCCTTTTTTTGTGAAGTATGCAGACATGTTGATGAACCGTGAAAATCTAGCTGATTTTGATCCCTCTACTTTGCATGAATGCATGAAGAATTGGTCAATTAATTTGTGTACTCATGGATAAAATAAGGTGAATAAAAGTTATCAAACTCAACCTATCAAATCGGAAATGATTATCACGAAAATAATCTTATGGAATGCAACTGAAAAATGTTTTTTTTAGGAAAAAAATAAAAAGTAGAGGAATTTTTCCCATTCAGACATAATCTGTCCAATATGTGAACTTTTTGAAATTGTGACTGTATTTAAATCTTGGTCATTTAGGCACAACGTACGTCTTTGTTGAAAAAATAAATTTCTTATTTAAATGCATATTTTTAAGAAATTTGAGTACTTTCAATATCAATGACAAAAGTTAATGAAGATAGAATCATTCCTCTACTTTGTTCATGTAGAAAAAAANGTGAGTCTGAACTATGAATGTGAGCATGCTGAGGCTAAAACGAACATGTAGGTTCAATCTTTAATATGTCATTTCTCATTTTTACAAGGTGGAATAGCACGAGGAGCACGCAAACTAATTCAAACACCACTATTATAAAATTCATTTAAAGTAAAAACATGATTAATTTTCGCAATGGGAAGTTAATCCGATAACCGAGGTTAATCGATTTCTGTAACAAAGAAATGGAAGAAAAAGAGAAACATTCATCAATTAAAGGAAATGTGAGTGCACATTCACAAGTTATGCCTCTTCTAATCAACAATTACACAAATCCCACATATAGGGGAAAACTAAGAGCTTATAAACAAAATTTCCATTAGCATTGAAAAACCATGCACGCAATGGCCAAATCTATAGCATTTGCAAATGGCTACCCTGCTGGTAAACTTGGCGTCCAAACGTCAATCCAAGCGATGCCAATGCCTCCTCTGTCTAGCATTTTAGTGACTTTCATCATGCTGAATTCTCGTGAAGCAGCACATACTCTCGGCTGTAAAATTTTTAATCAAAGAGTTAATGCAATACGTGCCGGGCAGAATCTGGAAAGAGTCCACTAAAAATCACCTTTAAACTTTAAGATGCAGATTTAATTCAGAAGTACCAAGCGCCAACACCTCAAAGGCAAAGTGAGTGTAAATGAAAGAATAACAGAAACAAGCTAATTCAAACTGATATATCAACTCCAAATTCATGTTTAAGTTGTGTGAGGAATTGCATTTATGATAAAATTAGCATTTGGAGTCCGTGATGTTGATGGGAATTGAAGACATGAAATGAAGTAACCAATGACAAGGATTTTAAATTAAAAGAACAAAAATAGCTATAAGATAGAAGCATAGCTCAGAGAACAGAGACTAATTCAAACTATCATAGTTTTTAGAAGATAAAAATGCGAAGTATGTAAATTCAAGCAACTATTAGAGTTAGTGAAAGCAACTTACCTACTATTACCAAACTTAAGGGTATCCTTTTCAAATAGCTCATAGTATCTCTCAGGCTCAATCCGGTTTTCCTGCACACAAGAAAGTGAGGGTCATCGAACAATAGGGAAACCAGTCATTACACAACCTTCTAAACAAAGAGACTAGAAATGCAAATCATGACTCACATTAATGAAAGTACCATTAGTGCTTCCAAGATCCATTACGTATGGCCTATAAACCCATTAAACGGGCAATTGTCAGTAAGACATAATAAAGATATATGTCACAAACTTGTACCAAAAAATTGAGCACCACAACCGCACCTTACTTGCTTCGATGAAGTACCATCAGGGTTGTCCTTCTCAACTTGCCTATAATCCAAATAACCAAAAACAATTAAACTCAAATGAACTGTCAAAAGCTGAAGCTGAATAAATTAGTACTTGAGATTATATTGTACCTGTACTGGAGGACAGCATGTTGCTTGCTGCAAGATGGGTGATCAGTGGGGATGTCTGCAACCCTCCTTTCTCTCCCAAAAAGATAACAACTTTGGCGATGAACATATAGAGGCTCTATAACAAGGAAAATACATCAGTAAATCATTTTCCATTACCATTAAATATCCAGGAGGAAAGTGAGATGAGAGTAAAGGACAATAACCCAATGGAGGGAACTCAGTGATGCCAAAATTACAATGTTCATATGGAAGTTGATTTCTTTTTTCTATTGTTTTTTTTCTTGGAGCAGGGAGAAGGGGGGATGTTGAAGCCAATCGAATATGCAGACAGCCTGAAGGAAGATAAATTCTCGAATAACTGAGAACTGCACCAAATAAGTAATATAAGATATATACTCCCTCCAATTGGAATATCAAATATTCCATTTTGATCCTGACAAAATCCACTTGAACGATTTAAATTAAAAGTTCATAGCACCCACCCTCATGCTAGCATCCATATATCACAAGCTTTACGTTTTTCCAGCTCAACAAAACATGCTCAGCCAACATTTTTGGGATCACTTGACATCCTCTCCTGTAGTTACCATGTGACTCAGTCCCGCTCCCGTCTAGTTTAAGAAATGTCAGACTATGCTTCTACTTTAACGTGTGGATGGAGTTTAGCAAAGCTTTCTATGGTATGATAATAAGGACTAAGACATTCGCATCTCCTAAGTTTTTTCTCTACCCTTGTTTCTCAACGAATGGAAAATTGTAAAATCATGGAAAGTCACAACCATAGATGTATTATAGAATTGGATTAAATGCACTAATCAGTTAAAAATACAAGAAAATACCTATAAAAGAAAGTCATCAGGGTGATTGGATTTAATTATTCTCAAAAAGTATACCATCCTATGAGACTCTTAGCAAATGCAGGTTTCTGGAAATTTACAAACTAAGAGGAGGATCATTTGGTTTCATTGAACTACTGGGAATCTCATGTAGTTCTGCCATAATTCATCTTTAAAGGCAAGAAATAGTCAGATAGGATGTTAAACTTGACATAAGTCTATCGCTTGAATGAGAGGCGCTATCAAGTGTAATGGATGTTCATCGATAGGTTATGTTTCTACTGACCATATTACAACGAACAAAGGCACATCAATAGGCAGTCCGCCAGAAAAAGGAATGCATGTGTACTTGGTAGGTGCACATGATACTTATAATGCATCTCAATAAGCAGGTTTTCCGCCACTATAGTAAATAAATAAGAGGAAGCATGTGAGTCATGTTTGCACGAGTACAATGTGCTAGTTATTGGCGGAGTGACACTACAATTTGTGAATGCACATAGAAGGCATTTGTTGTATTTTAATATTAAAAGATACACTAGAATAAATAATAAAAACAAATGCAGCCACGTAAACATACATTATGACATAAGAATGAATAAATAGAAGGATCCAGAAAATGTACCATTAAGGACTTCACCACCCTTAAAAACATACAAGCGCCATCTTATGTCAGGTTTTCTAGCATCTGGTGGCTCATTGAAGAGAAGCGTTATGCCTGGCATGAAACAACATACAATGAGGAAAGGCATATATAATACAGAAGTGTATTCTCTTAGTTGACAAACACGAAACCAAGATATGCTCTATGTCCTCTCGTATGCTCGGACATAGGGCAAAATCTCCTATTGTACACAAGTTCTTCATTATCTTCCCAACCACTTCTCTTTAAAGATATCCATAGCATATGTTAACAGTTAAAGATCATGTTACCAGTAATATGGATAATCATTAAACCTTATTACGTTTGTGAGGGGATCAAGCTTGCAAAGTTACAAGCTGATGAGGCCTAGAGCAACCCATGCTCGAAAGACTCATGGGCTCACTTGATCGAGTTTCATCCATACCGCAGAATCTAGCTTTGAGTTTCATTATAATTCGCAGCAAGGCATATACATCAACGTTATGCAAGTTTAATTCAAAAACCCACTTCAAAATCAATTTGTATGGTCTTTCCATACCACGCAGCGAATAATGATTTTGTGGAATATAAATGAACTTTGCTTGTGAAAAAAGAATAGATTAAATAGATTCCCTTTAGTCCAGAACATATTCTTCGAAGCCATGAAGCCCATTAAGGTTGAGTCATTTACTGAAAGTTTGAATGTACTACTCTCGGGAGAGAAATGCAATATAACTTGCAAAAAAGTGACTGCAGTAAGAATGTAAACTCATTCATCAATTTAAAACCTTAAGCAACTTTATTTACTAGTCATTACCTCTTACTCGATTAGTTTCTGCTGCAAGTTTTCCAGAGAGCTCAAACGAAGGCTTATCCTGTACATCATAGCACCAATAAATAATGTTACCACAATCATCTAATAAAGTAACTATACGAAGGCAGTAAGATCCACATATCTGCATATAACAATCAGTTAAAGGGGGAATAAACACAGATCATCTTCACCCCACATCAGGAAGTACATCCTTTTTCTTGGTAATTTAATACAAAATTAAAGGAGACCGCAGGTCTAAATTAATGGAATGAAACTCAAGGTAATCTTTGGAGGAAATAATACTTTAGTTTTAGCTTCCAAAGCTTCTTCAGCTTCCTTCATTTTAGATAAGGAGTCATCTTCACCATTCCTGCCAAGCAAAAGAATATTTATTAGCAAACAAGCTTGTATGCTTTTCACAACAAATTCAAGTCTCTATGCAAGCAATGAACAAACCAGATGTTTACAAATTAGAAATCTTTGCAACAAGTAAAAGAGAGATTCAAAAATTCAGCAGTATGCAGCAGCATCCGTACAACAAAATCATTATATTGTCCCGCTAAGCTCAGTACCTCAAGAATTCAAGAAAATTTAGTAACAATATCTGTATGAGTACATAAAGTGAAGTAATTAATTGAAAAGTCAAATGACTAATGCCTTGTAAATATATTAAGTTGCTAAATTCATGCAAATTCTAAAAAAATTAATAAAAAAGCGGGTTAAAATAAATGTACTCGAATTTATTTTTTTGATAGTACTAAATTTCATTATGCTTGCATATAAAAAAAATATCAAAGATTATTTTGTTATTAATATTTAATAGTGGGTTCCTTATTTGTTAAGTGAGGTGCAAGTAAAAATATTGAATTTAAATTTCTTATTGGATTCAAGATTTCATATAAGACGTTTATTTGAAGATATTAATTAAAGAATTAGGATAAAAGGGAATTTACTTGAGACAACGTCTAAATTCATCATTTAAAAGGTGTTAGTTTTTTATACGAACTCTTAAATGACTCTTAAAACTGAAAGTATAAAATTTGTCAAACTAAGCTCTACAGTTTCATGACTTTTTATTATCAGAAATTAACGAACTTCCAAAGTAATAGTTTGGTTTGAACTAGGTCTGAAATACACGCGACAATCTCAGCTTAAAATTTCCAATACGCAGAAGAGTATTGAACGCGAAAGACTTATAGGGTAAGATATTTGGATGGAGTTAAATAATATAGGGTAAAGGGNGGAGTTAAATAATATAGGGTAAAGGGTAAAATAGAATTATGTAATATTAAGCAAGGGCATAATGGGAAAGAGAAATTAGGTAACAATGGGATTACACTAAATTGGTGGTTTCATAAAGTAAGGCTTTTCATGGTTACCTAACCATGGAATCAAACCATATCATACCATATATTTTAAATAACAATCAAAACAAACATAGTATACTTAGTAACGATACCATACTATACCATTAGTAACCACCATCCAAACAAAGTGTTAACAGCCTAGTAAAAATATTTAACCTCCTTTTAGCTAAGATTCATGTAAGCTTTCTACAAAAGAAACATTCCGGTATAATTGGAATATTTGTATTGATGATGTTAATCGATGCATCATTTATCAGGATTATGGGAGTGCAAATTAACGGTTAAACCAATAACTCGAACCGATAATTGAGTTATTGGATAAATGATTCGGGTTATTGATTTAACAGTTTGATTATCAGTTTTATTATCCCAATTTATTGGGTTATTGGTTTGATTATCGGTTTGACCACATTTTTTTAAGGGGTGAACCGATAACCAGATAATAATTTATTAAATTATAATTTTAGACATCAATGAATAAAGTATCCAAACGAGAAAATGAAATCGGTGTCGATGAAAAGTGAAGGTGATGGTGTTTTAATCTAAATTAAAGTTGATTGCTTTAGTTGAGCTAGTTCTATGTGTTTTTCTCTTTTCACCCACTTTTTTCTAGCTAAACATACTTATGACTTATGAGATTTTTCATGTGAGATCTTAATGATTAACTCAATAACCGAACCGATAACGTCAATAACCGATTAACCGATATCTTAATGGTTCTTTAACGGTTTAGCATGTCTACAAACCGATAACCGATAGGTAAAACTGATAACTTTTAAAACCAAACCGAACCGATCGATACGCAACCCTAACCAGGATCCAAAGTTAAATTCATTAGATAATGCAAATTTAATACATGCAATTGTGATGCTTTCTCCTCCAGAATAACTTTTTCGCACTATAACAATTAATTCAACCTTTTTCTATTACAATAAATATAATTGTAGTCAAGCTAACTCCTTGATTTCCAAGTACAATTTAACCTATTCATAAAAGGGACCGGAGGGAGCAAGTCTAAACCATTTTGCTCAAACAAGCACGAGAAAGATGGCAATCACTCCAGAATGTTCAAAGTTCATCAAAGCATATGTTTCTACCTTCTTATGACAGTCATCACAGCAAGAAAAAGAAGTATAAACAGCTAAATCCACTAAATTAATACTCTGATGGAGAGATAAGGCAGCAACTCACCTGTGTTCACCTCTCCTTGAGTTTGTCGCCTGCAAAACAGAAGCACCCAATAAGAGTTCAACTTAAAACTACAGTGAAGTGTAAGCTATTCAGTTACACAGATGCAGCAATTAAAAGACGAATCTCTTCTGAAGTTGCACAGAGGATCTTTAGCGTGTAAGACCTCGATAGAATTGTACAGAAATTACGCATGGAGATATTGCAATTCAAATCTACCAATGTTCTTTGCTATTTTATTCAGGTGGATATGTACAGAAATTTTAGTTTTTTAAACATCTCATCCAATTTGGTTTTTTAAACATCTCATCCAATTTGAATGAACTAGCCTGACCATCAAATTAATAGGTTAAACTATTATGACTAGTGTTGTTCTGCAACTTGTAATAAATGGATCTAATGAAAGGATTTCCATAAGAAACGACAAGAGAAATAAGCAAAACCACTATTTACTTTACTCGAGAAAAGGGGAAAAAAAGACTTAAATCAATTGTTCCTGAGTGAAACATTCTGCTGGAACCTCATGAAGGTACAAGTACAAGTGAATATTAGATTAACAACAACCATATTTTCTTGCTTTACATCTTTCACTATTACCCAGCTTCCCCCAGTCTAAAATGGGAGATAAATAAAACGCAAGGAAATTTCAGTGGTGAATTTGTCAAAGGAGCATTATAAGTTTTAAGGTTTGTCATAGGCAAATGAAATGCATATGTCATATGTTTCATAAAATGGTAAAGGTTACTTAATGTGATCGAATATCACCAGACACCTCAGCATGTGCTCTACTATCCGCTGCTGCAGGTGATCTGGATCTGTGCCGCCTCCTATGCTGACGTTCTGAAGGTGAAGCTGACCGACCATTTCTTGACTTATAAGATTCATTATCTATTGCGTCTTTTCCTGATTTTTTCTCCCTTCTTTCACTTTGCATCATTCTGTCAGAATCCTTTTCCCTGTGTGTAGCCCTATCACTAGCTCTCCCGTGATTTTTCTCAGGCACCCGCTCCCTCGACTTTTCTTCAGCCTCTCGTTCTGCTCTCCTTAGCCTTTTTGTTCGTGGTGAGGGTGAGCGAGATCCGGGCACCATTCTGTCAGAATCCTTTTCCCTATCTGTAGCCCTATCACTACCTCTCCCATGATTCTTCTCAGGCTCCCGCTCCCTCGACTTTTCTTCAGCCTCTCGTTCTGCTCTCCTTAGTCTTTTTGTTCGTGGCGAGGGTGAGCGAGATTCAGGCTCCGTTCTGTCAGAATCCTTGTCCCTATGTGTAGCCCTATCACTAGCCCTTCCATGATTCTTCTCAGGCTCCCTCTCCCTCGACTTTTCTTCAGCCTCTCGTTCTGCTTTCCTTGGTCTTTTTGTTAGTGGTGAGGGTGAGCGAGGTTCAGGAGACGGCAACTTGGCACGTCTAGGAGACCTGGCTCGGCCATAAGAATTCCCTCCCTCCAACAACTTGGAATCCGGAGACCTTGACTTGGCTCGTTTGGGAGACTTCGGGCGACTTGAGCGTTTCTCTCTGATTGGGGAATGAGATGCAGGGGAGATTGATTTTCTGCGCTTTGGGGACTTATTGCGAATAGAAGCCCTCTCTCGAGCAGGTGAAAGAGGAACAGGGGATCTTGACCTTGCACGTCTTGGGGACCTATTACGGCTTGAAGGCTTGTCCGCTACAGCTGAACTTGCAGCATGTGAATTCCTTTTCCGAGCTGGTGACCTTTCCCTGCGTGAAGGGCTCCTCCCACGACCCCTGAGAGGTGATCTAGAGTCGCTGCGCCCCATCGGATTCTGAGGCAAAAACTAAAAGATATAGGATTAATCCTCCAGAATACACGCTGTTACACCACAGCATTACTGCTCCAAACTAATACATTGCAATTCGACCAACAAAATTAGCCTTAAAATCTACCTTCAATTGCAAATAATTCAGAGAAACACAAACACAAATGGCATCGAATATAAGAAGACGAAGTTAATAAAAATAAAATCCTACAAACAATTCATTTGCTAACGAAGAGTTGCATGTATGTATATATATATAGAGAGAGAGATAGATAGATAGTTCATAAGCGTGAAGAAGGGGAGTTTTACCCAAACCAGAGGAGGATTAGGGTTTGCCGCGCATTGGAAGTTGGAAATACTCAGAGAAACTAGAAGAGAAAACGATAGTGATGAGAGTGTTTGAGTTTCGGATCTTCGGGTTTTTGGGCTAACCTGCAATGGGCCTATGGGCTCAGTTTCTTCAGAAAACATGTTGGGCTTCTAACAGTTCGGATGTCCCATTTTGAGTCGCCCGTCTTTTTTTTATTTTTATTTTTGCATATATCCAATATTAGAGAAAGTGTATACTTCTTTTTCGCTTTTTCTGCTTCTGCATTCAGACACATATAATTGAAATTAATTTAAAAATTAAATGAGTTTGTAGGATTTATTGTTTATTTGACAAATTGATGATTGAGATTTGTTCTTTATGATATATGAATCTTATATTTTAAATTTGAGCTTATTTGAATTAGATTTGGGTGTTGAAATTAGAAAACTAAATTATAATTTTTTTTTGGGCAAAAGAACAGTTGCGCGTGCCTGACATTTCAGCCCATTTTTACAAATAGTTCAGACATATATGCATGACTAAAGTGAGACTTGAAAAGGTTAAAAAGGTGTTAAATTGATTTGTTAGATCTGTTGTGTTTTTGATAAATTAATGATTGAATTTTGTTCATTATGATATGTGAAATTTATATTTCAAATTTTAGCCCGTTTTTATACGTATTCTAGTCACATATGACCAAGATGCGAACATGCATGAAAAAAATATTTTTTGGACCACAAAAAAATCAACACATGCATGGCTGGAATTTTAACCAACTTTTACACGCACCTCGATCAGAAAATCTCTTTAACTTTTGCCTCGGTAAGTCATACTAAACATCGGGCCGAAACTTCTGATATTAGTACATTGCAAGGCCGCACTTTCAAACATGAATCTTTGAATTTGCCAAGCTTTAGACGTGATTGACTGACTTTTTTCCCGGAGCGGGTAAACTTGTAAAAAAAAAAAAAAGAGCACTAGTTAAACGATGACTCCAGAAGCGGATATTTGTGCACTTCGCCTTTAATTACATGAATTTCCTTTCAAATAGGTCGATCTTTGATTTTTGCCCTTCAAATGAGCTGGTCTTTAATGTTTACTCCTACAAATTGAACTTATGCTTAATGGGATATAAGTTTTTTATTACGAGTCATTTGCACTTTTGCCCCTATTTTGTGTTGGTCTTTAATTTATGTCCCTCATAATAAATAACTTTTCACGAGGCATAAATTTTTATTCTTATATTTTAATATGTCACAAGTTATATTTAGACATGACTTTAATTATTAAAGAAGTTATGTTTCACTATACAAATTTAATGGCTAAAAGGTAAAAATTAAAGACCAATAATTTAAAGGACAAAATATATAATTTTATGGAACTTTGTACCAATTCAATAAATTCAAGTTAACTTTCTAAGGAAAAATTGTATGAAATAATGGCTGATCCAATTATATATGGTTTGAAACACCCTCAAATTTGTTAGAAAATTTTATTTAGATATTTTAATTATGACTTGTTCTAATTGAGCATCTGAACACATAATAAAGTATTTTTATTAGATAATTTTGATTCAATTTTTTTTTAAAATTAATGTGTCTAATTACAAGTAACCTTACATAGATAAGTTAAATACTTAAAATATATAACTTCTTTTAATTATGGGTATTCATTTCGGTAAGTCGAAAAAACTCATATATGTTTCAAGCAAAGTTTATATGTAGAACAAAAGAAGGTGACATATTTTATATGATTAATTTATCTATGTAATGAGCGGCAAAGAACATATACATAAGCTTTTTCAAAAATTAAATCATAAACGTGTAATAAAAATATCTTATCATATATTTATATACTTAATTAAAATAAAACATAATTTAAATATTTAAAATAAATTACTCATAAATTTAAGAGATCATCAATATATTCGACCATAAATTTAAATTGAGTCAAGTAAGCAATTAAGAGTAGTTTATGATCTTAAAGAATGGATTGAAGCCATAAATTAGAGCACTTAGAAACGTTTAAAATTAATATTTTAAATGTTTCCATGATTAAGATGTTATTTGCTTGAAAAATCACCATGAGTGTGACTTTTTACCTATATATTTATCATTAAAATCATCCTAATTATAGTATGCAACTATCATTAAAATCATCCTAATTATATTTATCATTACAAGCATCTTAAGCACAAATATCTTTATCAGTTATTTCTACGATTATTTAGCGTTTGACAATTACTATTGCTTATTATATTTACAATCAATCACCATCATCAATCACCTCTACGATATGATCACCATCTTTTAGTCTTTCGTAATGACCATTTTCAATATATCAATTATCGACTACTATAACACTATTACCACCAACCACTCCCATAAGTAGCTAGCCTCCACTAACCACCTAGACACCTAGTGTCACCACAACCAATCATTTCAACTATCACCCTATATCACCCTATCATTATCATTATACAATTATTATCTTTAGCTTTTACCGTAAATTCATCCAAATATTATTGCACAATCATCGCCGCTAATCACTTTAATCAATCATAATACTATCAATCACTGCATTACAACTAACATTGTTGTGTACTGTTATAACTAACTTTTAGATTGCGATTCTCCACACAAATAATGTTTACAAATATAAATTAAAAATTTATTCTAATATAATATTTGATTATTATATATGTTTTAGAATCTCTATTTATCAAAAATTTTAAATAATAAATATTTTTATTAGATCAATATATGAAATAAAAATAATCTCTAACTAGACGTGCACGTGTTTGTTGTTTTGTCACAATGGACTTTAAATTCCCCCATTTAAACTTTCCTCCCTTTCTCTACTCTCAAAAGACAAAAAAGTAAAATTCATTTTTTTTCTTTTTAATTCTTCATCCAAACATGGCCTTCTCCTCCACCGTATCTACCAAACATTGCCGCCTCTCCTCCGCCGCTTCCTACTACTTCCCTCATTTCCAGATACCCGTCAAACTCAACAAAATTACACCTTGCCCCTCCTCCTCAAAGCTCCTTCCTTCCATTGCTTGTGTACTTACAGAAAAGCAATTAATGGCGGCTCAGGCGGTTGATGAACCGGCGGTTCCTCAGCGTCCCGATTCGTTCGGCCGGTTCGGCAAATTTGGTGGGAAATATGTGCCTGAAACCCTAATGCACGCTCTTGATGAGCTCGAGACCGCTTTCAAATCACTCGATACTGATGAAGCTTTTCAGGTTCTCGCAGATGAACTTTATTTATTTATTTTTAAAAAAAATTATTTTAATTTTGCTAGTTGCATAATTTTTCAAATTGGTGATTTGATTTCCTTTGCTGTGAGAGACAAATTGTGTAGTAGTATTGAAGTGCAATGGGTCTCAATAGGGTGGATTGGATAACGTGTAGTCTGATATTTGATTTCATTTCCAGTTGCATAAACTTTCAAATTGTTTACCTATTTGATTTCATTGCTTTGAAAGACAAATAGTTTAGTATTGAAATGACATGGGTCCAAGGAGAGTGGGATGGATAATGGGCAGTTGATTAATATTGATTAGTGATTTGGTATCATTTCTTTGGTCGTTTGTTTTGGAAATTTAATTTTACTTTGGCCCCGACGTTAGCCGTAGCATAAGGTAGACAAATTGAATAGGAGAAATTTGATTGATTATGCAATTTACAAGCAATAGTTTCAGGAATTAGTGTTTTAATATAAAAAACCAATTTCAGAAATTAGTGCTGTATCATTAGATCTTCCCCTTTTTCTAGATAGGGGATCTTTAACTAGCTTGGGAGTTGGGATTAGGAGAGAGTAGGCATATGCGACAAGCAGTCTTTCTCTTGCATTTTTGCAAAGAGTCTGCTTTCACACCTTGAAGAGAGACCTATAGGTCAGCAAAAGAGCAACTTTACCATTGTGCCAAAGCTTTCCCTCACTATTGTTGAGTGTAAAAACCCTGCATTGGTTGCTAAAAAGCTACATATAAATGGTAAAATTCTCTTAATGCTGTGAGTCCTTTTGGAAAAAACCATGCGGGCTTGGCCCGATGCCGACAATATCATCACCATGTTAAGAGTATGTGCAATGGGTGATATTCCTCTTAAACTGTTAGTTCATCGAGTCATCAACCTTGATTAAACAAGGTAAGCTGGTCATGTAAGATATATGTCTTTTTACCTCTTGAAGTAAGGCTGAGTACTCAACTAGCAATTGCAATTTCCTTTCGTTAATAGTTTGTTGCCCCGAACTGGTATTTTATATGGTGAGCTCAAAACAGAAAGTTATTCTGCTGTGTCAAGAAAAGCTTTTCAAAAATAGTACACTATATATCAAATTACAGGAGTGGAACCTTTGTTGGACTCTTAGTGCAGTTAAAGTCTTCTGAAAATGCAATTTTAGCTATGACCTTTTCCTTTTTTTTTTCTTTTTGTTAACACCTTTCTTTTGTTCTTTTTTGTCGTTAAGGCTTGTGATATCCCTTTTAAATTGTCTAAATCTTTTAACTGATTTTTGTCTGCAGAAAGAGCTAGATGGAATATTGAGAGATTATGTAGGCAGAGAGAGCCCTCTTTATTTTGCAGAGCGACTTACTGAGCACTACAAACGTCCAGATGGTGAAGGGCCACTGATATACCTGAAAAGGGAAGATCTTAACCACACTGGTGCCCACAAAATCAATAATGCCGTTGCCCAAGCTTTGCTTGCCAAGCGCTTGGGCAAGAAACGCATCATTGCTGAGACAGGGGCAGGTCAGCATGGAGTTGCCACCGCTACTGTTTGTGCTCGCTTTGGTTTGGAATGTATTATCTATATGGGTGCTCAAGATATGGAGAGACAAGCACTAAATGTCTTCAGAATGCGGCTTCTTGGAGCTGAGGTTTGTTTCGTACATTATGAGTCGTGATTGTGCTTAGTTTAGTAGAGATTATTATGCAGAGAATTTTTTGACAGACTTTGCTGTTCCATGGAATTCACCAGTGTGGTTTCATTAATTTTCCATTTAAGTTGTGTGATAACTTCTCCATGCAGATAAATTTTCACCTCTGTGTGTGTGTGTGTGTGTGTGTCCCAAATTGAATGACAACTTTCTCTTTTTTAGTCTGTCCCACAATAATATTCATTTTTCTCACAGAAGTATTTTTGAAACATATTATACTAGAAAAGAACGAAAAAAAAGCTAGAAGGACGTTCTTTGCTCTTTCAAAGCTACTCTCTTTGCTCTTTCAAAGCTACTTCCAATGAATATATAATAATTCAATTTTGCAACTGATGCTTATTGGAGTTCTCTGAGGATGGTGACATTCCGATGCTTACTGGAGTTCTGACTTCTGACCAAAAGAATTAGTCCCTAATACTGTTAACAGCAGGAATTAGTAATGAATAATTCTGAGTTTCTGACTTCTGAGTTTGATGTAGAGCTGTCACGAGGGTATATCTAAATAGATAAGGAGATGGAGTTGTTTTTAAAATCCATGAATGAGCCTGATGGATGCAAATGCAAGGAAAAAGTTTACCAGTTTGGATAATTGGCAGTTTTTATAATTTGATAAAAAAGAGTTTGAACCATTTTTTCTCGAGTTGCTAGCATTTCTTGACTTCATTTTCCATAATTTGCATGCAGGTTAGAGGAGTCCACTCGGGGACTGCTACACTCAAGGATGCCACTTCACAGGCTATAAGGGATTGGGTTACAAATGTTGAAACAACTCATTACATACTTGGATCTGTTGCAGGACCACATCCATACCCCATGATGGTAAGAGAGTTCCATGCGGTGATTGGTAAAGAAACAAGGAAGCAAGCATTGGAAAAATGGGGTGGGAAACCAGACGTGCTTGTTGCCTGTGTTGGTGGAGGCTCAAATGCTATGGGACTGTTTCATGAGTTTGTTGATGATAAAGATGTGAGGTTGATTGGGGTAGAGGCTGCTGGTTTTGGTTTAGATAGTGGGAAGCATGCTGCAACTCTGACAAAGGGAGAGGTCGGAGTACTGCATGGAGCTATGAGCTACCTGCTGCAAGATGAAGACGGACAGATAGTTGAGCCCCATTCTATCAGTGCCGGGTAATAACTTATTTTTTTGGTCAGCGAAGTGCTTATTTTTTTACAATGCAAGTTTGAGCAGGTCATTCTGTAGCAGGTCTTGACAGCTACTCACCGGTCCATTTTCATTTTTCTTTTCTCCTCCTCCTTATGCTTACTAGATTGGATTACCCTGGAGTTGGACCGGAGCATAGCTTTTTGAAAGACTTGGGACGAGCAGAGTATTATAGCATTACAGACGAGGAGGCTCTAGAAGGTGACTGTTGACTTCTCTAACTAGTTCCTGATTCTAATCTTGGTTTCTGCTTTGGTTCAATTTGAACTCACTCTTTTTTTAGCATTCATCTGAGAATTAAGTCAAAATAATACAAAATGGCTTGGACTTGGTTTTAGCCTATGTTGTTTGGACCCTCCAAAATGTTGCAGGCTTGCAGCCACCTGACGGTATTTTTGAAGAGTCCAAGCAACATAGATTTTAGCTTCCATCATGCATCTTCCTGTAACATTTCATCATTTCACTAATGTTCTCTTCTATGTCTGATCATCGTTTGCAGCCTTCAAGCGATTATCTCGGTTAGAGGGCATTATTCCTGCACTGGAAACATCTCATGCACTGGCTTACTTGGAGAAGTTGTGTCCTACTCTACCCAATGGAACTAGGGTGGTGCTTAACTGCAGTGGCAGAGGAGATAAAGATGTTCAGACTGCTATCAAATATTTGAAGGTTTAATTGAATCCCCTTTTGGATTCATTCTGTACGGAACCGAGTGAAACATGTCTGTTGTATTGGTAGAATGCCATTCTTATGAATAAAAGGTTTTTCTTGTAAGTGAATTTGTTTCAAAAGCCTTGGTGGCCTTTTGTTTTGATTACAATAGAAAAACCTGGAACAACTAGGAATTTCCGCCTAACCCTCTCTCCCTTATTCGAGCTTGAAACCGGCAATATGATTCCAAGCTCGGAACCGACAATACGAACAACCTCACGTAGGCGAAGTCTTTTAATCTTAGCCTATTGGTTTCTTACCTATTTGGGTAAACATTCAACTTGACAATTTCACTTTGAATCGATAAATTGAATTCGGTATATTTTACACGATTACAGGAGTGCATTTATGTTTCATGAACTTGACAATTTCAATTTGGATCGATCAATTGAATTGCTTTTATGTTTCTGCTTTACAAAAATGAACTCTTTTATTGTTGTATACAAGTTTGAATAAACTCACTATTTTTTTAATTTATAAGAAATGCAAATGT
>JACEIK010000873.1:92607-103861 GCA_018107945.1 Datura stramonium
ATTGTGCTGAAATAGATTTCCTTTATTCCACTACATGAATCCAAGATTTGTCATTTGAATGATAACAGATTGGTTGCTGCTCTGTTGTTTGGCAACTGCATAGGTTTTAAATTGAGTAATCCACTAATTATTTTCAGAAAGTAGAACCTGTTGCTTCTTCTTCCACATGCATGTAGCGGGCACTTTATTTATAATTGTGATGGCAATGCCCATGAAGGGACAGAAAAAGTTGCTTTTCTACTGATTGATGGCACTTTATTTATAATTGTGACGGCAATGCCCATGAAGGGACTCCTAAATTGTTTTCTTGGTCATCGAAAAAAGTTGTAGTAGTGTCATCCTTCAAGAGTAGATGTTACAATGACAAAATTTTAGCTGCCTGAGTTTCTTAACGGAGCACTGGTTCACTTGCCACTTTGGCTATTTACAGGAGGATCAGATACTAACACGATCAAACCACCATTTTTGGTTTGGATGCAGAAACTAAGCCCGAAAAACTTTGAAAATAAGGGGGATACGACAAGAATAACACACGGGCTAATTTATGAATTTAATCTATCAAAGAAACATTAATTACTTTTAGCTCAACATATGAAGGAGAACTCTGCTGAACTCAGGTTTTAACATCACAAACATTATCTTCAAGTTATGATAAACTACAATGATGTATAGGAAGTGTGTAACATACTTAAATGTGCGTTGGAAAACATTGTTACAGCTGAATGTCTAAATCTAATGCAGAAGTCTTCTCCTCTTCTTTTCTGATCTGCAACTTAGTCCTCTATAAAAGTGATTGAAATAATTGTACATCCTAAAAACTAAAAAGTATCAAATTTTCTTTTTACAAAGGTCCAGTCGCGCCCTAAAGAAAGAAGAAATAGTTCAGAATTAGTGCTCAGTTTGAAAAGAATGATTAAAGTTTCTGAATTTAGAGAGAATTGCCTGAATCTTTAGAAAAAGAAATAGAAGTATAGGAAGTGTCAACTACATGTCCTGGCTCCTAACCATTTCTTGTTGGACTTGAATATGACTCCTATTCCCATCCCTAAAATTTGGTGTCCGTGCTTTCTCTTATTTGTAGTTATATAATTAACCGAATTCTGATTCATAATAGATGTAGGTGCCCTCTCCATGATTGCTGGAATTTTACTTGAATTCTCATGTGTCCTTCACCTTTAGAAGTTGACTCTTGTGGGACCTCCTACCTTTTCCAGCATTAATCCATGTTATGAATGGACACTTTGCAACATTTGATGTCTCATATTTTTGGACTATTTGGTGTACTTATATATGCTGGGATAAATAATCTGGTTGTTAATCATCTGTCAAAGAGGTAGGCTGTAAGCGGAGAGGATAATGTATAGCACCTTTTCTCAGCTAGTTTCTCCTCAATATTATTTCATTTTCCTGTTTATCCAATGGCTAACAGAATTTCCTGTATGGAGTACTTAATCTTATACAGTATGATAGACTTAATTCTCCTAATGTTTATGAAACTGAACTTAACAAACACTTTTGGTCATCTATGCAGATTGGAAAAATCATTTCGTAGAGTATTTCCTGGTTTGATTTCTCAGGGGTCATTTCTTCCACTATTTCCATCAATCGTAGACTTGCCTAGTGAGTGTTTTTTTCTTGCTCATCCTTACCCCAAAGGAGAAAAAAGTAAAACAATAAGATCAGGGGTGATTTTACTCTTTGAATTGTTCCATAAAAACTTATGCTTGACTTGCAAAGTGATATCTGACCAAAAAGTAGCCGAAAGGGTTGGTATGTTTGTGGTTGAAGCTGTTGTTCTATCAAGTTGCCATGAAGATCCATTAGTGGTGCACTCTAGCTGTTGTTCTTTTTATGCTAGTATAAGACCTTCTCTTCGTTTTTGCCAGTATTGGTTGTGGCACTGGAAAAGGTGGAGAAGAATTCAGGATCACTGGTTGGAAGTAGCATAGCTTCAATACAGAAGAGTACAGCTCCTGAGGTTATTATTTACTCATCTGAATTATGAATTACTGAAATTTCCAAATTTTGGATATGATTGAGGAGATTCCTCTTGGTAACAGATGTTGCTAGCACTCATGGATGAAGCATATACTGGATCAACCATAGGAGATGGAGGGGTGGACTCTGAATCTGAGGATAGCTCCACAATGGCAGTAGCTGATCCATTCTTTCTTGAGCTTCTCAAGGATGAAAATGACGGTCTAGCTGTATGGTATTTTCTATGTCGTAAGCTCTAGATTGCTGCAGGTTTGCATGCTATTAAAAGAGAGATTAGACTTCCGAGTAAAACCACTAGCATTTATTTAACTAGAAAAAGTCAAATAACAATGCCTCACTTCCAATATGTTAATCCACGCTTGTGATGCTCTCTTTGATGATATCATCTTCTAGATCATCCTAGTTTTTCTAATTTTGAATCTTTCATGGTTCTCTTGATCGTTAGGAACGCCATTGGGCTTCTCCTGCAGTAGCTGCGGCTCTACAAGCAGCAGTTAGCACGCCTATGTCTGACAGGCTGAAACAAGCACTGAGAATGACACCTCGGCTGCTTGATATGTATACTGCTATAGCGATCCGTGAAGTCAATGATTGTAAGTTCCATCCATTTTATGCAGGGTCGCTTTTTCTCTTAATAAAGGAGGAAGCAACTTTATGAAGAGCTTGATTCATAACGTTTCTGTTGCAGCTCTTATTTGTGCTCTGGTTCCCCTACTTATGGCAAGATATTCCAATCTATTTCCAGAAAAGTTATTCTTGTACGAGGTATTTAAGTTCATGTACATAAATTAAAGAGTGCCTTCTCAAATGTATTTTCATGTTGACGAGGCAATATTCTATTGGAGAAATCCCCTATGGTAGCTCTATAAATTAGCATTATCATTTTTCTATTTTGCTACGTAATTTTAAAGGTACTTGGATTAGTGTTCCCTATCTGTAGAGCAGAGGTACGAGTGGCTCCTTCCAGTGGAGCAGATTGCCCTGCTTCTTTTCATGCCTTTTCATGATTTTTAAAAATGAAGTTTGCTTTTCTTTGAGTCTAAGAATTGTTCCAAAGGATTGAAGTTTATACTCAAAACTGAATGATATCCGTGCAATGAACCATGGTATCGAGTAATGGAAATATAATTCCGACCTTCAGAATTTTATGGTTCGTCTCTTATAGAAGGATCCTTCTCCTAATGCTGGGGCGCTTTGGGTTGATGCCACCTTTGCACAGTATCAGATTAGTGCTTTTTATTGTCTGAGTGTACTTGATATTAATTAGTGATATATTCCTACACATATTTGTAGGCTCAAAAGAGGATCTTAGAGCTCATGCTTGCTGCCTTTAATCGATCTCCCAGTTTCATTGCACTTCTGAAGGTATTGTGTTTATTACACCTAGTAAACCCTCACCTTTAATCTTGTATAGTAATTCAAAGTTGAGATTGGTTGGAATGGTAATAAAAGTGCATTCCTGCATGACCGGCAAATCTTCCGTGTCTTTGATTTTTGCCATATCTCATCTCATAACTTTTTATATTTAATTTCTTCTCAATGAATCATAAACCCGCAATCCCCTTTCTTTCCTTTTTACTTTTCCTTTTTCTTCATTTCATGTACTTATATCCACACTTATGTTTGTGCAGAAGCCTATAGTGGACAGACTGGGTGAAGCTTATGATGGTCCGACAAAGGTGACTGGATCTTCTTTCCCCAGTCACAATAATACATATATTCTCTATCTCAATTAACCCGAAAGAATTGACTGAAGGTAAACTTTTCTCCAGACTGAATTGGCATTACAATTATGCTGGGCAATTGGGGAGCATGGAGGTGGTGGGGAAGCCCACAAAGATGCTGCTCGCGAACTCTTTGAGAGCTTGGAATTACTTCTGTATGAAAACCTTTCATCAAGGTAGACTGATTGACTGCTTTGTGCTTTGCACAACATCAAAGATTCATTTTGAGATCCTCTCTTTACTGATTTTTTATGTTTCCCTTTGGCTGATAAGCCGTCTGGGTCTGCGTGAATCAGCTGTTGGATCTGATACTACAAACTTCAGAAAATCATCACAATCAAGACTTCTATGTTTTGTTGTGACTGCCATTGCAAAGCTTGCCACATATCACCGTGAATTGTTGCCCAGGGCCCGTGTATCCTTGACAAAGGTTAGTATATCTAGCATTTATTGTAGCAGTCTACAGCTATCACCTTTAGAGAAAGTAGGCTTTCATGGCAGCAATTGATCATGGTGGTAAAATATCTCAGAGATTGTCAGTAAGCTTACTTTGGTCAATCTGCTTGACAGGTTGCACGTTCCCGAATCTCAGATGCAAGGGTCTGGAAGCGTGCACGTGATTATTTGTGTCTGATGAATGAACCTGCTATATGTTTGTCTGTCTTGGGCCCCTGTGAATCTCCGAGTAAAGGAATGCAGAAACCTGGCACCGTGAATTGGAGTGAAGGCGGAACTAAAATGATTTCTCACCTTCCATTCTACCTTTTAGGTGATCAAGAAGGTAGGCTGAGCATAACTCTTCTTTTTATTGGATGACTGAGAAATCTGTCTAGAGCAAACTCGTTGGGCCATCCGCAGCCTTTGAAACTCGAGGATGGTGGGCCCGTCCCTCCACCCTTCTCCACTTAAATGCTTGACTTAGTTCGCTTAGTGCATTGGCCTTACTTATATGTTATCTAAATTTAACTTTTCAATGCAGAAACTTGGATCGTTATTAATGATGTATAAAACATGATACGCAGGTCCGCCCCATGATTTCTCATTTAGGGATGTTCTTCCTGGAAGATAGTTTATCGTCACGAATTGCTTTACACATTCTGGTTGAATACAGAAAACAGAGAACAGTGCGTTTGAGTGAAGAAGATTTGATAATCTGGGAGCCCCCTCAAAAAAATAGAGTTTCTTCTCCTTGTCGATTCAAGCCATGTAGCTTATGAGAGATTTTAAGTAATTTATTTAGTTTTCTCGACGTACCAACATAAACAGATGTGAAGTAGTCGATTTGTAACTACTCTTTGCTTTTTTGGTATTTGATCAGATGGATGGTTTTGCTTTATGCTGGAGCATTAGAATAAAACATGTACATGAACTATCTTTTTGTGTTTATTGTTTTGGTTTTTAATGCCTTCTTATTTTCATGGGTAGGCAAATTATAGGTAGAGTATCAGATTACTGCCTTAACATCAATACAATAAATTTTTTCTTTTCTGGGTGCAGAGAGATTATCAACCCCATCTTATGTGAACTTGTTTGGTTGGACACGGAATTTAAGAAAAAAATAAATAATTTTGAATCTTGTGATCTGGAACATGTTAGATACATTTCTTAAATCCCACCGGAAAGTTGACATTAGCCCAGGTTTAAAAATAGACATAACTCTGACATTCCAAACTTCGACTGAAGTTTTCAGTTGAACCAGAAAAAAAATGGTTTTGCCACTAAACAGAAAACACAGGATTGCTATGTAAGGTACAAACGTTCAACTCAGCAATCAGTTATTAGAATCAATAGTTCTTCAAATTGTTCATTTGAAAAAAACTGAAACCCTTCTTATTGGTGGATGATCATGATACTTCCCAAAAATCGAAATTCTTGATCAATGATGTGTGATTTCTCACCATTAAGAAGAAGAAGAAGTGGAGGAGGAGGAGCAGCAGGAGCTTCAACGCAGGTTTGAAGTTCGTCAACAGTAGCTACAAGTTGAATACATTGGAAAAATTGAATATAACTTAAATAACATACGAAAAAATCGCGGCTCAACATGCAGAGTTAGAGCAACAATGAAGCTTTGATGAGGGAGACTGTTTCCGATACGAGTCTTTTTGCTGTAAACACTGAGTGCGGGGGGAGATACTCCGGCGTTAGTATCTCTTCATCCATCAACTGAAATGCCATTGTTAGAACACTTCCCTCCTCAGGAGTACAAGGGAGGACAGAAAATCCTGAAGCCAACATGGCTACACCATCTGTGTCTTTGCCTTCCATAATATATTGCACAGCTGAGGCATCTACTGGTGCATAAATTATGTACATTCCTGTTGAATCTGTGAAGTTCTCTTGCAGGTAAAACATTTCTGATTTGTCTGTTCTTCCATTGGGAGGCTAATGATCAAGAAAACTATTAGAAACTTTGCTTCATTCTTTATTTTCTAAATAAGAATAACGTTAGGTGATTTCTTTTCATCTGCCTGAGTGTTAATAGTCAGAGTTAGTAAGAGTTATCCGGTATCCTTTTTCTTTTTGGATGACAGTGGTGTTCGGATCAGTTTGCGCGCACCTGGACTAATTCCACCAGGTACCTGCTACCTCCCACCAGCACATGTATCGAGTAACTTTGCCCGTCAAAGACTTGGGTAGATGGAGAAATCACCTAGTGTATTTTAAAAAATTTAAACCTGAAACCTTGTGGTTCTACTCCCACTTTATTGACCACTAGATCATACCTTTGGATGTGAGTTATCTGATACCTGTAAAGGTTGGAAGTAGCAGGTACATGGTGGAATGATCGAGGTGGCCGCAAGCTTGTCCGAACTCCACCATTGTACAAAAAGAATTCTAAAATCAAAATGTACTACTCCCTCCGTTTCAATTTATGTGTCATAGTTTGTATGACTATAAAAACTTCTCATTAAGGATAAAACGAGAAGTGTAAAGTGGTTTGCTTCCAAATACAGTAATGTGTCATTCATCTTGGAAGAGATTAATAAGTAAATAGTGTCACATAAATTGGAACGGAGGGAGTACTTACTAATATAAGTTACTAATTGACTTACCTCCACCATGACTAGTGAAACAGAGTTTTCAGGGTCTCTTGATGAAGAAATATGTATTACATCTCTAGTCATACACCCATAGGACAGTAAATCCCACTACAAAAATATGAAAAGTGGCATCAGTTCAGAATGCATATTGCAGTACTGAAGATGGATTGAGTTAGTGGAGTTTCAACTCAATGGATAAACTCTGTCAAGTATAACTAAGAAATATTAAAGCGCAACCCCGTGTATGAAGCATCCCACAATCACTACACAAAGAGGCGCGAGAGGGGTTGTAATGTGGGCAGCCCCCTACCCCAATGCAAGAAACATTACATGAGCTAATTAAAATTAAGTTCTATTAGGCCACCATAGTATTGTAATGGCCTAGGTACAATACTTTAACCTAAAAGGCGTCTTGACAGTTGAATCTTGAACTCACGCTCTTATGGCCTCTAACTTTTCCCTCCCTTTCCGATGTCAGATTTTTCTAAGGCAAGCTTCACAACGAACCCCTTTTGAGTTCAACAGCCAGCGGACTTTGATCTGTTACAAGTGTCCTGTTAAATATTTGTTCTTTTCATATCATAATTTGTACTGGAACTAAAGTAAATGACAATCTAAAGACAGTAATGACAAATAAGATACCTCAAGACACAAATGTTCCACTTATCTATTCATCTATATATTTGCACCATTGAACACAAAACTGGTGCAAAGACAAAAATAACACAATGCTAAATGTACTGGTTGGCTATATGTTTGAGAAAAATCGGTAGCTGAGAGTACCTTGAAGCGATTTTCCCCTGCACGAAGGAACTTAAAAACGTGGTGTTGTGGAATTGGTAGCCACACAGAAGTTGAAATCGTTACTGCAACACCACGAGGGGTTCCCGGATCATCTAAATTCATGCTTGTTTTCACATAGATATCCTCACCACCATGTATACTTAAGGGCATCCACTGGTTTTCACTGCATGAGCTAAAAATAGCATTGTAACTTCTGATCGTTCGTTCTGCCAGCTTCATTAAATTCTTCTGTCCTTCCCCTATGTCTAGAATATGGAAGATAACACAAGAAACATCAATAATCAGTACTAAATCAAGTTTTTTTCCTTCTTCACAAATAGACATCTTGAAGAATGAAAAGGGGAAGTTCATTTTACTATACGAAATATCTTAAAATTTTGTCCTCAGTTACACTTTGGGGCCATTCATACTCTTTGCTGTTAGCAAATCGTCTAGTAGAGTGATTCTGTGTGTCAAAATACTTCAGGAAAAGAAGTACCTCTATTGTTCACTATGGTCTAAAAATTATCCTCCGAACTTACAGGTTGGAGCTTCGTTAGGATCAAGGGCATATACGAGATGATCTGCTGAATGACATATGTATGAATGACTTCAAATTATAAACGGAGCACAAAATTAAGATATTTCATATAGCGAAGAGGTATTTTTAACCCTTTTTTTTCCGAATGAAAACGACCAAGACTAGGATCATATGGTTTAATTTAGAGAGGAAAAAAAAGCAAACCAGCTTACAACAGTCTTGCAAAGGTTGTCCCCATAGTTGATCATGTTGTTTCTGCAGAATTGCATATCTGTCATAATGTCTCTCCATGGTCAGCATCCAGCGCTTTGCGCTGAATGCAACACCTGATTTAAACGTCTGCCTGAACATTTCGGGAACCGAACCATTGCATACTACATTATTATCCACCCAAGTCACCTAAAAATTGACACAAAAATCTCTATGATTAGGAAACTGATGAAATTTTGATGATTAATATGTATTCATTTTACCAATGATAGTCCACTTTGAAGTCCTTGGATTAGGCATCCTGTTGGTCTTCTTTGATACTGAACTAATGGATTATAAAAAACACTCTCTAAGGAGACATCAGCTACTAGCCAAGTGTTGAAATCTAGTTGTCGAGAGTGCCTCGCGAAATACACCTCCCGGGGCCTAACAAGTGGAGAAGGAAGGTGAAATTGTGCTGCCATCTGAAAAAAAAGAAAGCCAAACAACAACAGCTACACCTCTGTCCAAACAAGTTGGGCGGCTATATAAGTCCTCACTGACCATATTTCCTCATTTAAGTTCAACTCATATCATCCGGGAAATAAACCCAATCTCTTAATTTGCTTAGATGCACCAATAAGCCTTGAGAATTTTAAAGTAAGAAGGAAGCATTTGTGTGTGTCCGTTATAAAACGAATCTATGATATAGAGTCAGTGGGTTCGGAATAAAGTGCAATCTTATTATATATGTATATACATGTAGCTTTTATTTTGCATATGTATACATAGTTGGAGCTGAAAGCAACGTGCAACAAGTTTAGATTACCACTTGTAAAGCTCCATTAAGATTTCCATCTCCTCCTGTCAATACAAGTCCAAGATTTGTTGCTTTTGAGACAATGTTGGAGAACACACATGACCAATGGTCCTGCTTTCACAAAAAAAAAAGAAAAGAACTTCATATTTTCACAAAACTCAGGACAACAAGGTTAATAGTACTATGATCATTATCTACTACTATGTTGCTTGTTACTCTCCGAAAATGCTGCAACACCTGTATCGGATCCTCCAAATGCACTATTTCAACGCATCTTAGGACAGCATTTTTGAAGAGTCCGAGCAACATAGATTATCTATAACTTACGACATCCATCAGCATATGCACAAGTTTGATTGGATCCACAAGTACAATCCCAATAGCTCTCGTTGCTTCAATTTCAGAGGGAAACGACGAATTTTCCATCTCAGTTTCGACGTTTTCCTTGAAATTTGGCATGTCAATAGGCCCTCCATTTGCAATGAATTTGATAATTTCCTCTAAAGTTGGATCAAGATGGACGAATCGTCGCTTATACTCTGCTTCATTGAGTACCTCTGTTTGCTTATTAGTGTCAAATAACCATAAAGGTTGTTGTTCTTGAGCCATTTGTCTTAGTTCTTCACTTGCTGCTAAGGCAAGATCAACAATTTTGCTTTTGTATACTTCAGCACAAACTGAAACTGATATAAGGAGATCACTTGCTCTAGGCATATTGTTCCTTTCCAATACTTGCATGAACTGAGAAAAAAAAATCAAAGTTTAATTAGATAGAATGTATGCAGACTTTACCTCTACCTCAGAGGTAGAGAGACTATTTCTGATAGATCCTCGGCTTCAGGAAAAACAAAAGTAACGGGAGTACAAAAAACAAAAGATAGAACAAAACAACAACCAGTGATAGTGTAAAACTACACAAGAACACTGCAATAATTAGGATGCAAGGAACAACAGATAGTAACAGAAATTAAAAGACAAGAAACTAAAGAAGCAATTCTAGGCCTTCTAATGAGAACGGAAAAGCAAGGCAACACACTGCTACCTTAATCCGTTAACTCCACACCTTCCTATCTAAGGTCAAGTGTAGATAGATAATATTTCACTATTTGCTAATACCTATGTTGCTTGGACCCTCCAAAAATTGTTGCCGCAAACTTGCGGAATCCTTCAGAAAATGCATGGCTTTTGAGGATGTTTTTGAAAAGCCTGAGCAAAACTCACAATATGTACAACAAATTTACAGTTTGAACATAATTTCAGGATTCTTAACTAATTCCAGCAATTACAATTTTGCCTAAACACTCATGATATTGATATTTATAGATAGATTATATTTCACTATTTGCTAATGACTATGTTGTTCGAACCCTTCAAAAATACAAAAAAATGCATACTTCTTGAAGGGTAGAAGCCTAATATACTTGTGATATTTGTTTTTAATAACCACAATGTTCGGACCAACTTGAAGGCATCTCGACTAATTCCACATAAATCATACTTGGGGATATAATTTGGGGAATGTAGTTCAATTTACCTCTGAAAATCCGTAGTGCTCCATTCCTGGTTTAATTTTGTAATCTGGAGAACCTAATAACAATAACAAACGACTATCATCAATCAAATCAAAGGTCTTAATGATTAAGAACATGAAAACATCACTATAATTAAAGTTCTAATTAAATTCTAAAACGCCAATTAATGCCACGGTTTCCATAAAAATAATCACGAAAAAAAAAACATGGATTCAACATATAAAGGAATAAATTAAGAGGATTTAAAAATCTATTATGGATACATAAAAATAATTTTGATATATACAATGTAAATTTCATGCAAAAAGGGTTTAGGTGAACCCACTGCGCCCCCTAGCTCCGCCCCGATCTATAACATGAGAAATTCGTCGGAAATAACAAATTTCTGATGGATTCCATAAAAAATTCACGTGTTTTTAGTAGTGATATAATCTAAATATGTCATGCACGCCATGCATATAACATACAATTGTAGTTTATGTGAAACAAAAAAATTACACTGAATACTGCTGCTGTGTGACTCTATTTTCTTCTCTTTGCTCTAGGGTTAGTTTTTTTATTTTTTTTTATTTTTTATTTATTTATAATTATTATTGTTTAAATAGGAGATCAGTAAAAAATAACAT
>JACEIK010000873.1:108375-134440 GCA_018107945.1 Datura stramonium
GTTATAAATTTATTAGTTTCGCTTTTCGTTCTTTATATGAGTTATTAAAAATAATTTTATGACGTGGATTAATATTTTGATCGAGGTGATTGCATAAAGAAATAATTTAATTCGGGTCGTTAACTAAATTTATCGGTTTCATCTTATGTTTCTTATATGAGTTTTTAAAATAAATTTGTCTTGTTTTTATGTGGATTAACATTTCGATCGAGGTGATCCTTTGATATGTATAAAGAAATAGTTTACTTTGGGCCGCTAGCTAAATTTATCAGTTTCGCCTTTCATTCCTTATATGAGCTCTTAAAATAAATTTGCATCATCTTCGACTTGGATTAACATTTTGATCGAGGTAATCCTTTGATAGGCATAAAAAAAATAGTTTACTTTGGGCCCTTAACTAAATTTATCGGTTTCAAAGTGGAGAATGAAGAAATTTGTTATAGAGAGCACTTTCTTCTTATACGGTGTAAATCTGAATTAATTAATCGATCCAGCAAAAATTTGATATTAGATTTTTTTATAGCCACTCATTTATATTTATTGCAACTTTAGAAAGTGTTCAATATTTTTATTCTAGCCTAATAATTCAAAATTCATGATGTATACGATCCATTTAAGGATAAGAACGCTTTTAATCAGAAAATTTTTCCTCCTCATATTTTATCGATCCCACCACAATCTTTGGTGATGGATAAGTGCAATTAGGTACAAAATACTTTAGCTTATCCTTTTCATTTATCGTTATGATTTTAATACACTTTTTATACATTTAATAACATTAATTATAAAGAGATTTTTGATTAAATTTTCCTTATATTAATTTATCCTTAAACGAGTAATTAATAATTATATATTTTATCCGTCTATTTTTACTTATTCATATTTGACTTGACACTTTTGTTTTTTTAATTAATTTAATTTCAAACTCTTGAATTCATATTTAAGTTTAGATGATGATTAATAATAAAAAAAATAAATCTACTATGACAATTTTATCCGTCTATTTTTACTTATTCATATTTGACTTGACACACCCTTTAAGAAGTAATAATAAAAAAAATAAATCTACTATGACATCCTTCAAATATATTAAACTCAATATTTTATAAAATGATCATAGTTAATAATATGGATAAATTAGGAACTAAAAGTTAAATATATCTTTATTTTTTAATCTAGATAAATAAAAATTGATATATTTTTTTAATATAATGGACAAATAAAAATGGACGGAGGAAATACTGAGAGTTAATTAAGTTTCTAAAGTGGAAATTATTTTAAGCTAAAATGCCAAATAAAAAGTACAAGAGAAAATGCTAATTAAAGAAAAGATAATGACACGTTTATAAAACAAATGACAATTATTAGAATGGAACTTTTTGTTGATACGTCATCTCTCACATATACTAAATTAATTAATGGTGATTATAAATTCAATTAGTCATATAAGCTCCTTATTAAATATTTATTTAGAAAAAAATAAATAGAATTGGTTATGTCAAAGAGTTATTATACACTTGTCTCTTATTGAAGTCAAGAATATTATTTACATCTAATTAATAAGGTCTCATGAGTTGACAATGACTGTTTATAACTAAAAAAAATATTCTTCTTAATTCTAAGTTTATCAAATATTAATTTGACATCATTATTTGTAAACAATAAACTTTATTTAAATTACTGATAAAATATAGAAATTTTAAAAAAATAAATTTGAGGAGTATTTCTATGTGAAATAATAATTTTTGCTCACAAATATTTAATTTTTGTTCTCCAATAATATTCATGTAAAATGATTCAAATGCAACTCAACTTTTAAATATTCTTTTTCAGCTTCAATTTCAAATATTCTTTTTTCAATTTTAACCAAATATTTTTCAAACACTTATTATTCCCTCCGTCTCATTTTATGTGAAGACGTTCAAATAATTTTTTCCTTGAACACAATTTTGTCAATTTTTTTTAAATCATTAAATATATATGTTGACATGTAAGTAATTTTAAAATATGTAAATTTTATTTAAAATTTTATAAAAATTATATCTGAATTCACATCGAAGATAAAGTATTTTGACACTTGTAATTCAAACCATTTTATATACATTGAGAGAGGAAATAGTAAATGCAATGAGTTTCTTAGAAATTTGTACAAATTTGAAAAAAAGCTCAAAGAAAAAAAAAGGAAGCAAAATGAGTGATGAAAAAGTCTAAGTCATTTGATGACCTAATTAACATTATTTCAACATATTAAATTGAGATTAGTAAATACATTATAGAAAATAAGATTTGGCAAATCTTTGTTCTCACTAATTAAATCCTAAAATTATAAAAGGTCAAATCTATTTTTTCTGTTGCATCTTCTAAACTTCAACTCTCCTATGGCCCACAATCAAGATTCCATTTACCCCCCTCCACCCCCTCTACCCCATGTTCTAAAGTAGGTTTAAAATAGTAAATATATTATTCGTCCCTTTAAATTTGTCAAAAATGAACACTTTTAACTTTCATTCAATATTTACAAATTCAAGTCATTCGATTAACGAGAAGTCGGATATTATGAAGAATAATAAAAAAAATTAACCAAAGACCGTAAAAGTTTCAACAATTCCAAGAAAATTGCAACATCAAAACTCATAGTAGACGAAAAAACAAGAAACGACATGTTAAAAAATTATACCAAACGGCCAAATGATCATTAGATTAAAAATAGCAAAAACTCCGCACCTCCAAATGTGATTTCACGTTAATTTTTCTTCACAAATTTTCATTAAATTTAAGAACGACAGCTTCATAAAATATTTGACTGCAGACCAAATTAATATATTTATTAATGAACCTAAAGGATAGAAACTGTCAATATATATATATATAAGAGAGGGACTATTATAAACTTACTCCAAAGATAAGGGACCATTTATGTCATTTTCTCTTGCATTCTTTATCTATAACTAATTTCTCCCTCTATAAATAATTCCAACATCTCTTGTTGAGAGGACCAAAAACCTAAACAACTTATAATCTTCTTATTTTCCTTCCTCTTCTTTAATTACCAAATGGATAATTCTTCTACATGTAATAGTTTTTCTAATTACAGTGCAAAAAACTCAAATTATGATTCCCAAGAAGAAAGTAGTTGGACATTTTATTTCCAAGATTTCATGTCCAACAACAATAATAATTATAATGAACAAAATTCTTTGTGTTCTGATGAATTACTCATCAATAAAAATGGTGTTTTAGACACTAATGAAAATAATAGTAATAGTAATAAATTTGTTTTCAAGAAGAGAAAGATGAAAGGAGCAGCAAGAGAAGTTGATGATGATCTTCAAGATACAGCAAGTCTAATTCTGTCAATAGCCCCAAGGTTAGTCAAGCATATATATATTTTTAGTTTCCTATTGGTTGGTTTTCGGTGTTTGTTTTGGAGTCCGACTAATCTGAATTCACATCGGGAGATCCTACTTTGGCTTCACTTCACGATTCGAACTTCGTAACCTTATAAATACTTTAAGAGTACTTATCTCTCTTTACCCCAATTTGTGGTGGTGACTTTGTTTTTGTTTTCCGTTTCTAGCTCCTATACTGACGACACGGCTCGTTTTAGCTGAATTTCTAATTTAAATTCGCATTTAAGCGTCCTATTTTGGCCTCATTTCAAGAATTCAAACCGCACTTCCTACAAGAACGAACTACATTTATCACTTCACCTCACAACCTCGCTGCATGCGACTTTGTTTTTTTTTTTTTTTTTTTTCCTATCGCCAATATTCAATGTCTATTTTGGGCTTTGGTTAATCTAAATTCATGTTGGGAGGTCGGTAATTTTGCTTTATTACGAGAATTCAAACTTTATACTTCTCGATTAATAATAAAGAATACTTATTATCACTTCATGACTGGCGGTAATTTTATTAATAAGTAAACTAGCAAGCCTTGTTTTCTTCTTTCTTTTTATTTACCTTCTTAGTTTCCTATTAGTCAGTGTCTTGATATCTACTTTGTTGTCTCGAATAATTTAGATTTATATCGAAAGGTTTTATTTTCGGTCAGTTTTTTGAATTCAAAACCTCTATTTTAAAAAAATAAAGGAATACTTATAACTTAATTTTATTCATTTTCATCTTATCTTCTTTAGTGTTTTTATTCTATTTTATTTATCTATCTTTTTTTTCTATTGCTTTTAATTTGCAGGTGTCTTATATGAATGAGTTGTGCATTAGTAGTCAGAAAGGGAAGAGTTCTGCAGGTATTTTAGAGGTAAGAGATAAAGGAATTGTTCAAAGTGTATTTGACACGATGAAAGTTATTTTTTGATTTTCACTCGATATTCAATGTTCATATTTGGTCCCCGAACTTATTTGGATTCACGAAAACGCTTTTTTACCATGACTTTTTAGATTTAGAACTCAAACCCGAGATCTTTGATTAAAGGTGGAAAGATCTTATCCATTCCACCACACTTTTATTAGTGTACACACCAATTAATACTTCCATCTATTTTACTTTTACGTGACGATATTATTACTATTTGGATAGTCAACAACATTTTATAAGAACGGAATTTCTTCAAATTACACGTGAATTACAATGAACCCTGACATTGGCAGATATCACTTTTATGTAATTTCTAAATACGTACATTTTAAAGATTCTAGTCATGTCGATAATTAAGTAAATTAATAAAGACATTTTTCTTTTGGAATTTGTTTTCAACAGGGAAAGGGAAAAAATACCTCTGGCCAGCAAATGATGACTAGTGGATTGAATAATTCTACTAAGGAAAATGACTGTACAGAATTGAAGAAAAAAGGATTATGCTTAGTACCTATTTCTATGTTCACAAAGTGATGCATGCATGGATAATTAAATTTGTTACTCCTGCATAAAATGTGTATATATATATTTATTCATGCTCGCAGATTCGTATTAAAGATAAATTAAATTTGAATCCGCTATAAAATGTCTCATATTAAAGAATAAAATGCTCTTTAACAAATACGTACGATTTTATATATATCTAAAGCTTGAACCGAGGAAATAAACTTGTAACATATATATCTATATCTCTCACAGTAGTTGCAATGGAAGTTGACATTTGCAATATGTGTTTATTTATTGTTTTGTCAAACTGAATTTGTTTTAAAATATTTATTTTTTTAGAAAAATAAAACGTATTTATTATCTTTCTTTTAAAATTCATCTAATTAAGTGAGTCGTTTAAAAAAGATAGATAATTGTAAAAAATAAATATCTTACAAATTAAAGTTATATATTAAATATCTTTGTTAAAAATTGTGCAAAAATCTAAAAAAATATAGATAATATGTTTAGATGGAGATTTATAAGTATATGTAATATTCCTTTCATTTTAAAGATTTCTTTTCCTTTTTGATTCAATTAATCACACTACTAAAAAAAAAAGCGAATTATCGATTGAAAAACTTCGAAAAAGATCCATCGGAAATATGAAATTTTATTTCAAAAAAAACTTTTAAAAGATTCAATTTTTCAAATTATGACATATAATTTATAAAATTAAAAAATTGAAATATTTAATTAATTATAAAACATTACTCTTATTTGTAGATATCATTAATTAGTTCTCTAAAACATATAAATTATAGATATGATATGAAAGAATAAATTAATTTGACTTTTAATATTAAAGGGTAGAGTTGACATTCTCCTAAGATCTTATTAAGTATGAAGAAAATCAGAAATTATGGATATTTTAACAGCTGACCTCCAAAGTCTAAAATAATTAACATAAATAAGTATATTAATTTGTTTTCATAAAGTCATCTTGTTTTAGGTGGAACATTTCATTCTTTGCAAAATACCCAAACTACCCCTGAGTTGCAAATAATATTCGAATAATTAATATATATAAGAAATTTATGGATGGAATACTTTCCTTTCTCATATTATTAAAGTTGAATCAATTCTCTTAAAGAATAAAAACAAATAGAATCTGATTCATGCTCATGTTAACATCAAAATGGTCCATCTTGTAAGAATTTTGGACCTTCCCAAAAATAATACCTACCTAGTATATAACAATTTCTATAGTAACAAAATGATTCTACTTCTTCTTTAATTTGTACTATATAGCATGAGGACTCTCTTGTTCCACTATATATATATATATTATAATAAATCTTTCAAATATTATATTATCAGTGGTTGGATGATACATAAATAAGATGAAATGGTACCTATATGAATGGAAAATAATAACTATTCAGTAAAATAGTTTGAGATGTACTCAGAGGGGAACGTGAAAGCAAGGCTATTTCGGGGCCTCAAGCGTCTGTAGGCCTATCAGCCATGAAGTACGCATAAGTTGGCCAAATAAAGACAAGATATAAGCTGACTCAAACACCTTATATCGTATAAAAGAAAATTTTCTTTTCTAAATTTTGTGCCCACACACATACACTATCGCATGCTATCCTATTTCAAAATAAGTGTTATTTTATATAATTAAGAAAAATATTAACGATATTTTTTCAATTTTACCTTATTTAAATGGAGAGAATTTTATATAATCACATCTTTTTAAAGATATTTATTAAGGCTAAGTTGGTAAAAATATTTTTTTCTTTTTTGGAATGAGTAATTTTCTTCCGGATATGCATCACTTATTTTGAAATAGAGAGAATAAAAAAATAGATAAATTAATACATAGTGCGCCCAATCTGACTCGGACAACGTAAGATGATTTTATAAAATAAAATAAAAAGGTGAAAATTGACCATTTCCATTTCCTTCAAAGTCAAATTTGACCTTTCCAACCACAATTAGTACCCACGTACGGAGGGAAATTTCGGAACCAAGTCCTTTGATGGTGCGTCTTTATCGCTAAGCTTCTTCTCCGTGAAAACACAAATGGTGTAAGGAAATGAAAGGACCCAAAAAACGTAACACCAGAGACACAAATTTATAAGTTTTCAACTCATTAAACAACCAATGTTTGTGTGTGGATGTGTTGGGGGTTTCCAATAAGAAGAGTTAAACAAAAATCAAAACAATAACTATAAAAATCAGAAATTTTCACAACAAGAAGGAAAGAAAAAAGAGAAATCTTTTTGAAGAGAAAGAACAAAAGAAAGAAAGATCCTTTATCCCCCACCACAACGCCACCTCCGGAAAGAACAACAAAAACAAAAAAGCAAGAAAAGAAAAAAAATTATTGTTTTCTTGTTTCTCCTTCGATTTGTAGTTAATTTTTTTGAAAAAAAAGGTTTTTGTTGTTTTGGATCTACCAGCAGAGCAAAAGATTATTTGGGTCACGTTTGTTTCTTGTTAAAAGTTTGATCTTGGTAAGGATAGTCGCAGCTGGTTTTTGAAGATTGAATTTTTGGATTGATTTAGTGGTTATTGTTGGTTTGAAGCCACCAGCAGAGCAAAGGGTTATTTGGGTCACATTTGTTTCTTGTTGATTGATTTTCCTTTTTTTTGTTTGTTTGTTTGTTGTTGTTGTTTGAAGCTACCAGTGGAGCAAAGGGGTCACATTTTATTGGTTGTTGAAATTTTTTATCTTGGTAAGGAGCTGCAGCAGCTGGTGGGTGCTGATTCTTTTTTGAGATTGATTTGAGTGGAATTATATTGTATCGAAAATGGCAGCTTTAGATATTTCAAAAATGTGGAGGGATCCTGGTGCTCCTGCTGATTCATTCTATCTGGTTCGGCCTGAATGTAAGGATGTTCCCAAGTCAAAATTTAGAATCAAGGTTGGTATTTTCTGCACACAGCACACCTATTACACCACCATTACTATTATAATCTCCGTCCTAATTCATGTGATGTAGTTTGGTTCGGGTTGTAGTATTATGTAAGAAAGACAGACTTTTGAAACTTGTGTTTGTTGGCATAACAGTTGTGTACCTGTAATAGTTTTGAAACTTGTGTTGACGCGCGATTTTTCTGCTTGTAACACATACTTATTGAGCCGTCTAAAGCCTGGATTGTTAATGCTCTTGTGGTTATTGAAGAATGATGTACTTGCTTCTTTTGTTAGGAGCATGTCGTTTGATTGCACATGCTCCATTGGATTATCCATATGCATTCTAGGCTTTATAAGATGATTCGTGGAATAGCTTATGTCTCACGTAGTATAGATACATTGACGCTTGGAAGAATGATGTGCTTGTTGGGGATAAAAAGATGGGTTTCAGTACATTATTGGAGGTTGAGTTGGAGAAGCAAGAGTGAACCATAAACCCCTTTTCATATATCCTGGTTATATATAGTAGTAGGAAGTCATAGAGGACTGTTCTGCAAGAAATACTACGACGAAAGAGGTAAAAATGGAGTTTTGTTCTGGTCGTAGCCTCATAGGTAAGTATGCATGTCCTCATTCTGTGTTGTCCGGAGGCTGGACGAACATTTGAGGACACAGAGGAGATGATAAATGTTGACTATCTCTGTTGTTGCTAATTTAGCTCTCGAGAAATTGCTCTAATTTGTCTGTTTTAAGCTACAAGTCGAGTTCTGATACAGTATCAATCTTATAAGATATTTGGTCAGAAATTGTGATGATATTTTTCTAGCAATAAGTTGTATGCTTTACTGCATATCCCTGGTCCCCTTGCTTTCACATGTTCTACTCATGTTTACTACCTAACAATCTACTTATTCAGAACGGGAAGACCCTAAGTGCAAGAAAATGGCATGCTGCATTTTCTCCGGAAGGTTATCTTGATATAGGCAAAACACTCGGTCGAATTCATCGAGGGGTAAGCTTGACTTCATCACTTAAAGTTTTTGAATGTTTATGTGGCATATGACTCGCAAATATTGCTATTCAACATTTTTGTCATGTTGGCTATTGCTCTTTTTATTAACCATTCTTTGGGGTGGGCCTGTGGTTACATAATTTTTGTCTTTCCTAAACTAACTCTATGTGAGATGATTATTATAGTAACATAGTAACCATCACGTATCCGTGACATTTTAGGGAATTCATCCATCAATTAGAGGTGAAGTTTGGGAATTCTTACTTGGTTGCTTTGATCCAAAGAGCACATATGCAGAACGAGAGGATATGCGACAGCAACGGAGGTACTTTACTTTCTTTTTTAACAAAAGCATAAATAGCTTATTTTCTTATCAAGAAGAAAAAAATGTATAGATTGTTTATATGTTGTCTAAATCCTTGTAATGCTTAATCATCATGGAATTATGGCTTACTGTCTTCAAGATCTAGGTTGATAGAACTGTTCTACATGGAATCGTCTAATGAAGTTATTAATAAACTCATCAGCTTATCAAATAATGAAAACGTATACATAGACATTTATTCACTGTTAAATGTTACAATTTTGCTAAGTACCTAGTATTCGGAGTGTCAAGTCCCACATTGGTCGAGAGAATGCGTTGTGGTCTCCTGAGATAATTTTTTGGGCAATCTTCCTCTCATGAGCTAGCTTTTGGGTTCATTTCTTTGTTTGTTATCATAGCCAGACCCACTGGTTCTTGTTGTTATGTTTCTCAATGTTGTGCCCCGTGTCATTTTATCAACACTCCAGTTGTCCCCTCCTGGGTGATTTTTGGGAATGTCAAGTCCCGCATAGGTTGTGTTCTCCTTAAATGGTCTTTAGCCAATCCTCCCATCATGAGCTAGTTTTTGTGGTTGAGTTAGGTGGCGGAAGGTCCATTTCTTCACAAGTAGGAATGCCCTTCTTATCACAAATGATGCATAATGCTATCTCATCTTTGCCTAGTGTCTATAAAATGTTCTATTTGTTACATTTCGGGGAGACATTTAGTCTATCTTGCATGGAATTCTGAAGCTCATCGGTTTTTTGAAGATGCAAGTCCTATAGACCTCAGTTTGCTTTACTACTATGAAATAACTGCCCTCAAATTATCTTCATGTGCAAATCTGATGATAGCTTGACATTGCGCTGTCAAAATGAAACTGATCCATGTTCTAAGAATCTAATGATACTCTGGACATGCATTTCTTGTGTACATTCAGGACACAATATGCTATACTAAAAGAAGAATGCCGCACAATGTTTCCGGTGATTGGAAGTGGTAGATTTATTACTGCACCTGTAATAACAGAAGACGGTGATCCTATTCTAGATCCTTTAGTACTTCAAGAGGCAAAAGAAGCAAAAGAAGCAAAAGAAGCGGCTTCAGGGGGTCAAGGAAATGGTAATCCTAAAGATTTCGAGTCTCAACTTTGTGTTCTTTTTATTTTCTTTTTCTCTCTGTTACATCTTCTATATGGCTTTCGGGGTGGTTGAATGCTTTACGCAATTGAGATTAATCATCTATTTTTCATGCAATAACAGGTGCTTCCGATAATTATGAAATGGTAAAGGAGCATGACAAAAGAGTGATAGAGTGGAAACTCTCGTTACACCAGATAGGTTGGTTATATATGTTGATTTCACTTGATCTATTTTCCTTATCAGTCTACAAAAGTGTTCAGATCTTCATATTGATAATTTCTTTGTTTATGTCTTGTGGTTCATTCTTGGATTCGTGCTTATTCTAGGACTGGATGTGGCTCGAACAGACAGGTCACTTGTCTTTTATGAGAAACAAGAGAATCTATCAAAGCTTTGGGATATCCTGTCTGTTTATGCTTGGTTTGACAAAGATGTTAACTATTGTCAAGGTCAGTTATCACAACATCTTCTCTTTGATTCTACAATTACTGAGCCACAATGAATTATCTATGGAGTACTTCTTTCTTCTTGTTTGTTCTAAAACTGAAAAGATCTTGACTTTGCTGAACAGGGATGAGTGATCTTTGCTCTCCAATGATTATTCTTCTTGACGATGAAGCAGATGCATTTTGGTGCTTCGAACGTTTAATGAGAAGACTGGTACATATATATAATCTTTACTCAGACAGCATTCTTACATCATATCTGATGATGTAAAGTACTTCCCAATTATGCGCGCTTTCTCAAGATACTCTCTCTAAAAGATTGGGGCACGTTTACCATCATATCTTGCCGCGTTTGTCCTGTTTGTGCACATGCTTTGCTTCCATGTTAAAACAGAGTTACCTTAATTTAATGCTAGATTATTTGCGTTACTATATGTTATATACTTCTGCAATTATTATGACTGATACAAACTATTGGTGTCTTTCAAAGAGAGGAAATTTCAGATACACCGACAGTTCTGTTGGAGTAGAATCGCAGCTAAATAATCTAGCTTCAGTAACTCAAATTATTGATCCCAAACTTCACCAACACTTAGGTAAATCTCTCAACTTCAATAGTTATGTAAATACTGAGCACTAAGCAGATAGCTATAACTTCCTTTCTATCAAGAAATGATTCTCTGGTATAAGTTTTAAATATGATGTCCTCTTTCCTTTCTTTTTCGAGTTAATGGTCAAGAACACACCTGAACTATCACTTTTTCGTGAGTTCCACACCCCAACTATTAATTGTTCCCTTTTCCTACCTAAACTGATAGTTTGGGGTGAAATTGCGAAAAAAGTGATAGTTCGGTTGTGTTGTTGACTACTATCTCTTCTATTTTTAAATACTTCCTCGTATCTCCTTGCGAAAAAAGTAATATAGTACTTCCTTTCTGATCTTGGTTCGCAGATAAATTAGGTGGAGGTGATTACCTGTTTGCTGTCCGGATGCTCATGGTTTTGTTCCGTCGAGAGTTTTCTTTTTGTGATTCATTATATCTTTGGGAGGTAAGGTTTCTCTATTGAAAAAAACTTTTCCTGATTTTGAACTGTTATTCAGATTGCTTTTCCATTTGCATACAATACTCCCTCCGTTTCAATTGGTTTATCTGATTTTAACTTGTGCGGAGTTTAAGGAAGTAAAGAATACTTTTGAATCTTGTGATCTTAAATATGCCATGTGAAAAACTGAAATTAAAGAGTTGCCTAAAAAGGAAAGAAACATTCTTTGTGAAACAGACTAAAAAAGAAAGTAAGACAAACAAATTGAAACTGAGGGAGTATTGAATCTATATTCCCTCGTCTTATGGATGATTAGATGATGATCTAATCACGTTCGTATTGTTCCTAAATTTTCTTTCCTTTGTACTTGACCCTTTTCGTACAGATGATGTGGGCACTGGAATATGATCCCGACTTGTTTCTTACATATGAAGACCCTGAATTAATTGCGGAAAAAGCTGAAGAATCTAAAGCAAAAGGAAAGTCACGCCAATGTGGGAAATTTGAACGAGAAAACATGAAAAATGCAGGCAAAGCTGCAGAAGCTCCCCTGCCTATTTCCGTTTTCCTAGTAGCCAGCGTTCTGAAAGACAAGAGTGATAAATTGCTGACAGAAGCAAGAGGACTGGACGACGTTGTTAAGGTTTTCAACTAACATAAATTTTAAGTGTTATTCTTTATGTTTAACTTATATATACGAAGAAATTTTTTATACTGTCAAGTCATCCAAAGGATATATACAGGTAACCCTCCATAAAGGATATTAGTTAAACTCCTTTTTCTAAGGTCTTCTTGCAGGCAACTTTCATAATCCGCAGGGTCAAAACGTTGGCAATAATCATGTGTGTTTATAGTCATTTTTAGGAATTCATACTTTACTCATCTGATTATTATTTCCAGATACTGAATGATGTTAACGGAAACCTGGATGCTAAAAAGGCTTGCACTGGTGCAATGAAACTTCACAAGAAGTATCTTAAAAAGGTAATCTCTAAAAATCTTAATCCAACAATAACTTCTTTGTGTTTACTTCTTTATATATTGAATCCCCTTCGTGAAAATCCTGGCTCCACCACTGGTACATGTAGGCGTCGATCTATCAGAAACTGTTATTTATTAGTATTAACATATTACTGAATATATTATATTAGCAATATATGCAAGATTGATTCTGCAAGAAGCTATTACCTTTCGAAATACTAATGCTGGTTAAAACAGGCGGCGAACACCAACAGGTAGCCGAGCCAAAAGAAACTGCTAGGTGATTCATAAACCACGGAGATCATGTAAGTAACCTTTGTGACCCTCCTCCTTTAACCTTGTGGGCTATCTTTCGGATCTAACACGAGTTCTGCAGGTTCAACGGAACACATTACTTTCAGCACAAACTATGTATACATATGCAAAATAAACTATAAAATGTACCATATAATAAGATCAAATTGATTTCGTACTTACTGACTCTAAATTCTAGATTCGCCCCCCACCCTTTCTGAATGAACTTAATCGTTTTGATGCAGGCCAAGAAGGCTCTAACAAGTTTGATATTCGGATTTTTCGGCCATGTCAAGGGACAATGGCTGCTTTTGTATACTGTTCTATTGATTTAGTAAAGAGAAATATGTAAATTGTCATTCTTTGTGGTTCCATATTTGGAACTACCATCATGTACATGTAAAAGAAATTTTTTCCAAGTAGTAGTATGTGCCTTCATGGTTGATGTATACAAATACTCTTCCAAAAGATTGTATAATATGAATTTTACTAGTAGAGAGCCATGTTCAAGAAGAAAATATAAAGTTGTCTCCGTTGAAAATATAGATCATGTATTCAAATTGTGGAAATAATAATTATTAAGGTTTGCGGCAGGATAGACTGACTATTTTTACATCCCTTTAATTAAGGTGCGATCTTTCTTCATATTGTACCTCAATTTGGGATGTTTTGTTCATCAAACTGTTCTTTTCTTTTTTAGTATATTGTATTGTTTACACTCACCGGATTATTAATATAGTAGCAATAAGGTAAATACTTATTCAAATTCGGTTTTTTTTAATCAAACCAAACAATTTAATTTTAGCTATAAATACCAAATACGAGTAAATGTTTAAATTTATACTTTATGGATATAATACATGAATAAACACTCAAAATTGGCCTCACCTACCAAGTAAACACTTTAACTTTGAGAGTGCACATCTAGACACCTTAATTTAGTTTCAATTTAACACTAAACACTCCAACTTGTCCCTACTGTATCTTATGAACACCTAACGCTGATGTGACATATAAATTTTGGAGGTGTTTAGATGATCATTTTGTAAGTTAGAGTGTTCAACCGATATAATAGAGACGAGTTGACATATTTAGATGTGCACTTTCAAAGTTGAAGTGCTTACTTGCTCATTGAGGCCAAGTTTAAGATTTACCCTCCTTTGAATATCAGGAAGGAGAGGCTGTTCTAATTTCAAAACGAGGACCTTGCATGGAATGTGTGCAACCTCGAGCTTAGGAATGTGCAGTTCTAGTCTCTTTGGTTTTTAACCTTAACAGGACCAAACATGTTTTCGTCATAACTTGTATTTCTTCTGAAGAATCTCCAAATTATTTTAATTTAGAAGCTTAAAGAACGGTTATATGTTATTAAATTTTGATAACTTATATATAACTTTTATTATAGAATTCACACCAGCAAGAAATTACTCCACACTACAAAAAATCACTATTTCCCATTGAAATTTTCTGAAAACTGTTAAATGGCTATTCCGCAGATATTTTAATTGAATCAGTGAGAAAAGAAAAATTAATAGTGTTTTCACATAAAAAAAAATCAAGAAGCCTCCCACTAATTAACTGATAATCAATTTCTCACTATGTGTTTTTTCAGTGAGTTGGTTCGGTGGAAAATGAGTGAAAAATTATATTTTACGATAAAAATTTCTCATTGGTTCGCTGTGGGAAAAGTCTTTGTTTCCAATAGTGCTATATCAGTTAGTGCTTTGAATCACCACCAAAGATTGCGGTGGAGTGGTAAGTATTACTCCATCATAGTATACTGAAATTATATCCTTCAATTGGGTGATCACATCACCAAAAATGACATAGTCGCAAAACTTCACCGTGTCATTCACCTTTTCAATAACTATCTACACAAGCGTATGATATTTAAAGTATGAATAGAGGCCCAGAACTAAAAAATTCGAGGAGTTGATCCTTTGTAAACATCACAACCAATGACCTATAGGCTTTATTATATAAACTTTAACCAGAGGTGCCGGTTCAAGCCCCGGGCATGGAGTCGCTTTTACCCACGCAAAGTGGTACTTTTTAGTGTGAATCTTAATTAATCAAGTCCCAGAGTAGAAGCAGATACCGAAAACCGGGTAAATAATAAAACAAAAAAAAAGTAAAAAAATAACTTTGGGTCCTGTAATTGAAATCATGATAATCAATCACTTGAAGAAGAGTACTTAAGTTGAAATTTAAAGAAAATATTGAAAATAGTACTCCTTGTGAAGAACTAGAATAAATAGTATACCTAAAAGCCTATAATATCCATTTTATGTACTTCCTAGTGAAGTAACATAAAATGTTTCAACAGTGTCTCAATTACTCTCACCACCAAACTCCACTACACATGAAGGTAAAAAAACCAAGTTGCATGTTTCATTTGTGTTGTAAGTTTATTTTTTTCTTCTTTTTTTACCCAAAAAAAAGAAAGAAAAAAGATACATCAATCAAACAAGTATACATTCATTTTTTTCCTGTCTGTTACAAAGTCTTCCAATTTCCAAATCATGTCGTGATTTGCTTTTCTTGATCCATTTTCTCTTCTTGTACAACTCCCAACACTTCATGTCCATTTTGCCTGTATAGAAAATCTTGAAACAGAAACCCTGTAATAAATAAGCACATATCATCATAGACGGATTCAGGATTTGAAGTTTACGGATTTTGATACAACAATGTCAAGTTAATATATAATTTAATTTAATTTACAGTCAAGTATTTATATGGGACCTAGGTAAAATTTACTGGTTCCCATGAACCTGTACATTGTACTCTAGATCCGCCTTAGTTGACCATCCATGCTAATTAGGGGGAAAACAACAACAATTACATGATAAAATTAAAGTCTTTCAAAATAATTGTGGGTGCATTTGATATGATCGAAAATGTTTTTCAAAAAAATAAGTCGTTTTCTGGTGTTTGGATGCTAGAAAACCTTTTCCGAGAAAAACATTTTCTACCAAAAGGAGAATGACGATTTCCTTCAGTTTTGGACAGAAGCCATTTTCTTTCGCAATAATCTCTAACTCTTTTAACTTCATGTTATTGCTATAAGCCAACACTTGAGAGTGTGTTTGGTTGGAGGAAATTTTTTTCTAGGAAAACATTTTCTTTGGAAACCATTTTCCTTCATATCAAACATGTCCTTAGAGATTACTATCAATCTTTAAACTCGAAAAATGTCATTCTAAACGGTATCTGGTTACAACAACAAAAAACCTAGTGTAATTCTACAAGTGGCGAAAATGCTATCCGATTAATTTGCTAATATTATCATCACTTTTAATAGGAATAAATGTTGTTTCTAGCCACAATCCAACCAAACCCCAGAAAAAGGTTTTCAAGAAAATGACTTTTGTTATACCAAACATATTGGGTAGGAGTTTCACTTTCTTACAAAAGAAGATGTGACTATACCAGTTGATAGGATGGGAAATCAGTGTAAGTGATCAGTCAATTGAAGAAAAGTGAGGAGAGCAAGCAAAACTGCAGTCAACAAACCAACTTGGGATTTGAATGATGCACTTTTTGGAATATCTGTTGGAAGCGCGCATTCTTCGCCGTTGAAGATCACCTTAGAAGGGAACCCATCTCCAGCTTCAATGTTAATATGTGGTGTGTTTTTCTTCAAGAAAGAGATCACTGATTGCTGTTTCCCAGGTACTCTGGGATCCTTATCAGGATGAGTCCCATTGACTTCTCCAACCAAAAAGTTCAATCCTTTCAATCCTTGCATGAAAATGGTGTCGTTGCGTTGAGGTAACTTAGTCCCATTGAAGGAATAAACGTTTTCGTAGCCTTGAGCTATATTCTTCTTCATCTGAACAGCAGTGAACCAGTCCTCAAACGCGTCGTTTCCCCAGTTAAAGAGAGTGATACGAGCAGTCCATCCGCTCTTGTAATTGGTATCCAGGTGCCAATTGACACTCACCCCACAGTTGTCAGGACAGGGGGGTTTCTTCGGGATAGAGCCTAAATGCTTGATCTTGTTCCAAGCTTTTGCCATTTCCTCCCTGTCCTTAAAGGGGACTAGAAGGGCTTGTGGAGGTAGAAGCATCGGCTTTATATTCGCGTTACATTTAGACGTATCATGACAGCCACAGGCGCAAGTGTTGCAGGGGATAACAGAGTCAGTATAGTAAGCTGAGAAAGAAACACAGCATTTGGCCTGTTTTGGCTTTGGGCGCGTAATGTTGCAAGTAATTTGCCAACTAGCAACAGCAGTAGCAGTCATGCCTGTTCCACTAGGATCAGGGAATCCAGATGGATCTACTCTAATAGGCGGGCCACATTTGTAGGACGGGTTAAGTGTACCCTCGATTTTCCAGTTCTGAGGAGGATACAAGGCGGTTCTGTTCATATCAGGAGGAAGTTTGAAGACTTCCATCTGGAAAATCGATCGAGCCTTAGTCTCATTCATAGTAGGTGGCAAAAGTGAACCGTTTCTGCAACAATAAGGTAACTTGCCAAGTTTGTCATCATTTTCCTTTTCAGGTGGCAAATCAGATATGAGTGGCTTCTTTTGACAATTCAGGACATTAGTGAAGTCGAAATCCTTGTAGTATTGTCCCTGAGGTCCGTAAATGCATTCAGACGGGTCTTTTTTGTAAGTGTAAGCGCCTTTCATGCTATAAATGAACTCGTTCCTCATCCACTCCCACGTCAAGTTCCAATGATCAAGACGTCCTAATGGGCTGAGGTTGTCAATGGTGACCTGAGCTTGGTACTTGTTCTCAAACGCGGATAGAACATCGTATGTGAACGAAAGGTCTCCGTGTTGGCGTGGCATGAACTTGATGGTGGTATTTTTTGCCTTGAACTTTGGGTCCCTCTTGCAACACATCTGCATATAAGTTTCTGCAAATTTTGCAACAGATATCCCTTTAAAATTCTGATGATTTTGAGAAGCAATTCTTCAAATATTCTATGTTCATGTAATTGTGAAGAGAATCATAATGATTTTGTTCCTTTAGCTTGTTCCATAGAAAAGATTTGAGAGTTTCTTCACAATTTACCCTTAATTGCATGCTTTTATATATTAGTTTTGAAGTTAGGATTCACGTGAACTAACTAGTTTTTTTCAAATCTTGTACATACGTTGATAAATCTACTAAATATTTTGCTATAAAAACAATTGTTATTATGCGCTCCTTTTTAGAATGTCTCTTCCATTTTTTTGGCATCTCTTTAATTTTAACTTTTTACGTAGCATACTTAAGACTACAAGATTAACGGACATTTTATTATACTATGAATCTTTAATTTAAGACCATAAGATATTCAAGTTTTCTTTTATTTTCTTAAACTCCATCTCAAGTCAAAAGGCAGATAAACAAATTGAAATAGAGGGAGTATTAACTTGAGGTCAACGTAGGAATTCTAAACTTCAAATCCTTCTATCTTTAACTCTGGCTAATATAGTCATGCAAAAATACGGGGAGTCAAAATTTGAAACTTATAAATTCTGAATTCTACTTTCTTTTAAGTAAATGGGTTCTAAATGTATAATCTATACATATTTTAATGTATTATATTCAGCCGAATAAGTAGTTGATACTCTAGCTCTATCCCTGCCCGATGGCCATGCATGTTTAATAAAGTTAAACTCCGCGTTAAATCGAATACCATTATATAAAATGAAGAAACTAAGAAACTATATATATACGTACTGTATCGCTTAGGAGCAGGGCATTTGTATCCATCATTGAGGAGCTTAATCGTCTTCGGCATTGGAGTTGCTTTCGTCGAAACCCCAAATTGTGTCCCCCTTATCTTCACTTGCGCCGCCATCTGCGTAAAATCTCCGGCGGTATCAATCGCCGTCTTCAAATCGGACTGCGGGAACCCAGCCAAAACGGTACCGTTTTTCCCGACCTTAATAGGAAATCCGTCGCCTTCCACCGCCACGGCTCCCTCGGTGGAAACCAACAGCTCATTATGCTGAAATCCTACGTGAACTTTCCACGATTTCAGCTCGAACAGCCCTGTATTTATCACCGTCAACATTGAATTAAAAGCCCATGCCTGTGCTGATACGTTCTTCACAAATGGATATTCCCTTTCTCGGCTGTCAAATGCGTACGACACGAATACCCCGTCGCAGTTGTCTTGCTCCGGCGGCGGCGCTGCCGGTACCGTCGACTCTCCACCGTAATCCTGTCCCTTACATACCTCAATGCTATAATAAAACAAAACTATCACAATGCAATTGATCGCGTTCATCCATGGTATTTTCATTCCTTCACTTTTTACTATCATTTCAATGGATTTAATGGCGGAATTTTTTTTTTCTCTTTTTAAATTTCGTGTATTTTATTTTATTTTTATTTTTTTTCAGCCGGAGGCGGAAGAAGGAGGGAGGGATGACGATTAGCTGATGCCGCGTGAAAAAAACACACGGCAATCAATCAATCAATCAACTACGTTTCAATTCCAAATTAGTTAATTAATGTGGAATACGGAGAAAAAGGAAAAAAATAAACGACAGAGGTGAAAGATAAATCCTGCATCAAACAGTTAAAACGAAAATTAGGAGACTTGTTCAACTTTCAACGCTCTTCCTCAAGTTTTCACCGATTCTCAAGGAGGACACACAAAATGGTACGTTTACTATAATATGTAGAATAGTAGATATATGTTAAATGAATGTAAATTTTTGGATGGTTAGGAAATGAAGATATGTTAATGTTCTAGAGTAAGTCAACCATGAGATTTTGTGATCTTTTTCTCCCAATTTTTAGGACCAAAGGGGAAAGAGAAAAGAATATGTGTCATAGAAAATATTATTCTTGTTGACAGGGAGGAGTTAGACTGCAAATTTTAGCTTATTAGACATGATGAATTGAACTTTTTATTGTTGTTGTTGTTGTATTAGGAGATTCAAAGAAAATTGAAAATGACACTAAATTGAAATTTTATTTAAACATATAATTTGAATTTTGAAAGTAGTATTTTTTTCTTTCTCGCAAACGAAAAAGTTCATAATTTGTGAACACTATTAATTTTTTTTAAGTTTTAAACGGTCTTATCAAATTTACATATCATAGTTCATAAACAAACGTTGATTTCAAATCAAAACTTTTAATTTGAACTCCAAATTGCAATGGCAAACGACTACTTCATCAATTTGATTTTTTTGGATTGATTATTAATAATATTTGATATAATTTTATTTCAAACAAATAAAAATCAAACCAATCGACAGAATGTCTACATATTTGCGCTAGTATGCTTTTATTAAGCTATATATACGATGGAAGTTTGAGGTTTAACGGCGTCGAGTCATGTGATTTAAAATGCAAATACTGGAATCAAAACTCAAAATGAAAAATCGAACCATATCGAATTAACCGTGCCCGAACCGAGCAATAAACACCCCTAAAATGGGAGAAGGAAATGCATTTAGACTAGGGTAAAACATGTCTTTTAAACATTTGATTTTTTGCTACATACAAGTTTCATTAAGCTCAAGCAACAGGGGTCTCCTCAATGGTACCTATATCCTCAACTAACTCAACTTTTGGTTCCAAATCTATGAATTGATTAGACTTGCTAGCCAAGTGTGAGATACTGACTCTACCTTCTCGTCTAATATAGTCAGCCACAGCTCTCATTTCTTCTAGTGAGATGTATATGTATTTCCCTCTATCATCCATGACACCAGAAAGTCTCCCTGATCAAAAATCACAATCGAGATATTTTATCGTTCGAAAGGACAACAAAATTTTAAGAGAGAAGGAAAGGAGAATACCCATTTCTTCCAGCGAGTTGATACGATTGATACACTCCTGCATAAAGAAATAAACATAATGGGTAGCGAGAGGGTGATTCAAGAATAGTGTATATAGCTTAACGTGAGAACATTACAGGTGTGATTGGTACGAAGGAAAATGTTCTCTTTCTATGGAAAAGATTTTCCTGGAATATAAGTGGTTTTATTAGTACTTATCTTATGGTGTTCAGTAAGAAAACAGAAAATATTGTCTCAAAAGTATTTACGTATAATCTTAGGCAAAACACTGTGGGAGGTGGGGATGAGGGTAAAAGGTGTGGGGTGGCNCTATTGGGTGGGGAGGAGACGGTGAAGAGAATGTCATGGAACTTATTTTCCCTACTTCTAACAGGAAGAGTTTTCCTCATTTCTAAGAAACTATTTTCCTAAAAGAAATGTTCTCAAAAATTTTTGCCGAACTAAACATGGTGATTAACATCCAGAAAATGGGTAACAGAACAAAGGTGCTTACCTGAGTCCTTAACTTGAATTCTGCCGCAAGATCCTCCAACGGCACACATTTGTGTTTCTGCAACAGTATATGAAAAGATTTGACCTACTCATACCAATAAATTTCACCAAATTGCGAATATCATCCGACCATAAATTTATTATACAAGCTTTAGTACGTTTAGACGAATGTTAATAATTCTAGTGCAAATTAGAGAGAAAATGTGCTTATCAAGAAAGAGAAGATCTCACCACATCCATAAGGCAAAAGAAAAAGAAGAGGAAAAAAAGTAGATATAGTATATGAATCTTTGCTGTTTTATAAGTTAACTGGCATGAATTAAATACCTTAATGTATTCCACAAAATCAAAAAGTAGACCCTGGCTTCCATCTTGTACTTCATTTTCAGTTGTTCCCTCAGCATCAACTGAAATTTCACCTTTCCATTTTTCGAACTCTAATGCAGCAGCTTCTTCCTCTTTGGCCTGTCGAGCCTTGGCTTCTTCTTCCTACACAAATTATCCCAGTTCTCTCAAGAGAATTGCAACACATCAAGTGATTCCAGACAGACAAATACTTACCAGTGCACGCTCTTTAGCTTCACGCTCCTCCTCCTTCCTCCTCCTCATTTCGTCATAGTGGCTTTGCTTCGTCTGTTTTGATTCCCTTGCAGCTTCTTCAGCCTATATAGTCAACGAGAAGGATCATGACCAACCCTGATTTTCAATTTCTAAAAGTTGCAATAGGCGATAGCAATGCACATTTCTTAGAAACACCATAAAGTTGTTCCAACAGCCTTACTTATTCAGTTCTGAATCTAAAAGACAAGTCATGTGCAGTATAATTTATGGCCATGAAGATGATATTCATGACTCTTGAAGGGAGTCTTAATTCTATGATGATACCCATTATTAACACACTGCAAAATGTGTTAAACCGTGCCACTCTTTAGCTTTGCATCCTCAAGATGTGAGACAATTTACCCCAACCACAGTGTGGGGGGGAAGCAACCAGGTGAGGATTGAACATTTGTACACTAAACAGATTCAATTCCATATTATTAATTCTCTTCAAAGTATACTACTGTTCCATTTCCATCTTAGTATTTGTTTAACCATTTAGAATTTTTACCTAATCCTCTTAGTTTGTCAAGGATCTAACAAATTTGAGTGCCTATAATGCTGTGTTATGTTGGAAAAGCTTGTACTCTTTCTATTTCTATGATTTGAGAGGACTTGTTTATTTTCAATTTTACATATTGATTCAGGGCGAATCCTGAAGTTAGAAAGGAACAACCAATCAAGGTGCTATCATTGACTAAAGATGTTCAACATATAAAGTTTGAATATTTTTAAGGAAAAAAGACACAAAGAACTCAAATCCTAGGCAAACTAGGATTCCTAGTTCTTTTAATTTTTTTTGGATTTCCCATCCGGTGTACGGTGCCCGTATTGTAGCCTGACTAATCTGGATTCACACCGCGTAGGGTCCATTGGGGGGAAGCGCTCCCTACCAAGGATTCCTAGTTCTTATTAATCAAGAGCCTACTTAAAATGAAAGAGGAGTTACTTAAAATGAAAAAAAGTCTGCCATTAATTTTGAATTATCAAAGAAAAGGGACCTTGAATAATTAGGGAATAAACACCTAACAATTAAAAGACTATCTAAGAAACAAGAATAAGAAACTAAATCCTTAAGTAGATTGCTTTACAGACCTATTATAGCATAATACAGAGCTACATTAACATTACTCTATCACCCCCTCCATTCCTACGTTAACTCTCCTAGGTCCGACAAAAACTTGTCCCAAGTTTTGGCTTTCTGTGATTAATAGGTGTCTATATAATTCCTTACAGCCTCAATATTGAGAACAATATAGAGAGAAACTAAAGGTTCTATAAGCCTAGAAATGTCTTTGAAAACTTGTGTGCTCATACTATACATTGCTGACATATTTCTGATAACCATCGTTTGGACATTTTCTATCCGCTGCTTAATCTATGTAGCAAGAATTACAATCAGCAGATTCCTTTAAAGCAGAGCATACAAATAATAAGCACCAAGCTTGTTACAAACAAATGTACTCATTAAGATTATAAGAGTTTTGCTACATAATAAGGCTCAAAGCAATTAACTTTTGCAATGTTAAAAGGCAAATGCTTTAAAGTTTGAGATACCTGTCTTTGTGCTTCCCGCTCCTGACGCTTCTTTTCCTTTTTCTTTGATGATTTTGCAGTATAATATCCATCTCCAGGTTCATCATCATCACTGCCATCAACCGGTTCTGCACATATTTGAAAAAATATACAAATACCATCAAACATCAACTCGATTTAGTGCACCTAAAGCAGGGGAAGCAGTTTGGGGACAATTCAAGGATAGCTAGGCCACCTAAAAGTCACTCAAAAAATACATCTGTGTACCAAGAAACATAAAAATAAAAATGTCTTTGTCCATGAACGTTAACCCTTCACTTCTCATTTGATGCAATAACTTTACAAATGAAGTTGTCACAATGAGGATGAATATAAAGCAACAAAGCTATAGCCAATTCAATAAACCATGGCTAATTAGGCTCATTTTGAATGAATGGAAGGAGACTCCTCCTGTAGTTTTATCTTGCATATCTACTTTTGAAGCAGGTGGTCAAGGTGAGAAACAGTGGCCTATTTCTTTTTATCCTCCAACTTGAAAGTTGAAACCAGATGAGCAAGATAATTACTGGAAAAAACATCATGAAGAAAGTGATATTGTATCTTTAGATTTTAAAAATAAATAAGCTAAACAGATATGGAAAGAAAAATATAATTAGACATTACCAGAAGAAAATTAAACAGAGCAAGAGATAAAGGAAAGTATACCATCTATAGTGGCTGCAGCCGAAGATGTGCTAGCAGCTGAAGAAGCTGGTCTTCTTCGCATTCGACGCGTTCCAGTGGCTCTTACTACAGTGTCCCTCTGCTCAACCTAATATTTAGCCAATAATAGTGTCAGTTTTTGCTAAAATTGAATGAGTGTTATTTTCTTATTTCTACAAATACAATGACGATTAAACAGCATCGAGACACCTATTACAAGTCCCTCCATTAGTGCCACCATAGTGAGTATATTAATGCTGACGTCTAGCACTCCCCTCCGTCCCAATTTATACAATACTCTTTCCCCATTTCAGGACATCCCAAGATGTTCAGCATAGTTACATTTCTTTACAACTTTCACATCATTAAGAATTCAAATTCATTAAACTATTCAAACTTTAAACATGACATGATATTTTCTCTATCAAACTACTTTTAACCATTACTCTGATATTTTCTTTCATTGTCATTAATATAAAATTAAGTTCAGATTAACGTCTTAAACTCATCATATCCAGTCAAATATTGTTATGTAAAATGGGCCAAAGACTATTAATTATTATGGTTATACCAAAACTTCAATCCTAACATCAATTCATAATCTTCTCAAACCCCAATGATGATGTGATACCCACTTGCACATTACTCTTTAGCTACGAGGGTCAAATAATCAATCCCCTATCCCTATCACCTTGTACCGGAATACTTTCAAGAATAATCCTCTTACATCACCAAGTTTGTAACAGAAAACAAGCTGCAAGAAACCATTGACCAAAAGGAAAAGCAATTCAACCTGAGTTTCATCTTCATGTTCTCTGGAAGACTGAGAATTTTGGCGGCGCTTCCACAGATAAAGCGGAACTAATGCCAGAATCAAAAGCATCGAGAGAATCGCTACCAACATGTCCTCCATTTTTCAATACTCCTGTCTGAGTGCAATACACAAGGCATGATAAGTACAACAACTATGTCCCAATGCCAAACAAATTAGGGTCCACATGATAAGTGAGCAACGAAAAAGCCTTTAAAAACGATTAAGCAAATTCCTTAACATAGACCAGAAAAACTTCAACATTACACAATTAGGATAGAGTGATTTGGATATAGGCGGTCTTTCAGATCAGCTGACTTCACATGATTGAATTTTAGATCAATTAGAGATTGAACTCCATCAAAATGAGTGTCACAAGGCATATCCAGTCCGAGGCCGGATAAAGGAAGAGGGTCACCATAGTTTGATGGCTATTTGAAATTGGGACCACATAGACTTGAAAGAGCAGAATGTAAGCAGATCATTCATACAGTCAAACTCGTCTAGTTAGAAATCGAGGCATACAATTAAGCAAATTAACTTTGTCAAAATCACAAGGAAGTTCAAAAACTAAAGTTTCAGTTTCTATACGCAGACAGAAAGCACTGTAACCAAACTCCAAATTCCTTAACCTAGACCAGAGAACTTCGACATTAAACAATTAGGATAGAATGATTTGGATATATGGCGGTTTTTTAGATAAGTTGACTTCACATGATTGAATTTTTAAAACGATAAAAAATTGAACTCCACCGAAGTGAAGTTTCACAAGGCATATCCAGTCCGAGGCCGGAAAAGGAAGAGCGTTGCCATAGGTTAATGGCATAAAATTAATCTATTCAAAATTAGGATCATATGAGCTTAAATAAAGCGGAATAAAAGCAGATGAATCATAGAAAACAACTCAAACTAGTTAGAATTGAGGCATAATTGAGCAAATTAACTGGCCAAAATCACAACGAAGCTTAACAATCCGTATTCAACTCCTTATACATGATTATAGAAACTGTATTAGGGTTTATGACTAATGAAAATCATAGAAAAGAGGATAGTGGAATGGGAGATGAGACGGGAACCTACCTGAGAAAGAGATCGCCGGCGGTTTGCTCTGTCAAAATCACAACGAAGCTTAATAACCAGAGATAATTGAGTGGGAGGTGAAAAATAAGCTTTACAAATTAAAAAAAAAAAATGGTCATACTGACTT